>QVRM01000689.1:0-46558 GCA_003439945.1 Dermanyssus gallinae | reverse complement strand
AGCTAAGAATATGAGCCACACGAGCGTAGTTTGGCGTTCTGCAGTACGTCTGCTAATGTCATCCGATTGAGCGCGCAATGGACCCAAATAATGAGCAGAAGTTTAGGCGTAAGCACCCTCTCCTCAAGGACAGATTAGCAAGAAAGTATAGATGCAATGCAGAATCCTTCTATAGAAGAACACATACACGTGGCGGACCTCTAGAGTAGACATTCCGTATTCAACAAGGCTGCTAGCAGACTCAGAGTTCTACTAGAGAACGCATTGAATGGCACGCTACCACTCTTCTTGAGATTGTTGGCGCTGAATAAGAAATTGTAGTAGCCACAAGAAAACTACATCCGGTTGGTGCAGCAGTGAAGGTGGCGCGAAAGCGGCCTTGGTATCCCAGCTCTTGCCTTCCAGCTGCAACGTTCGTACCTGGACGACGCAACTCGCGGTGGTCCAGCCGCTGTAGTGGAACCGGGCATGCGCCATATTAAAGCATTCCACACAAGGAAGCCTAACGCTAAACGCAGCTTACCTATAAAATAAGGTTTAGAAGAAGATTGAGCGCCGTCTGCTATGCAGCCTCTCTAGCCCAGTTCGTTCGTTGTCGTAATCACTGGTGAACTCCTTGGCTCTACCCATGAGGCTTCACCTGATATACAGTTACTCCTCCAAGACCCTCCTCCCCGGCTGCAAGGTGACCGCCAAGGACGATCTGGAGCTACTAGGTGTGCCACTTCGTCCCGAAGGGCTTACAGCAGCAATCAAGCGTTGGAGATTAAAGCTGGAAAATGCCGCCGCTCGCCTTCCTCTTCTAGGAGCTCATCGGGGACTCTTCTTACTCAGGTCTTCTTTCTCTTTTCCTTAAGACTTATCCATCTTCTTCGAGGAGCTGACCTATCTAACCGGGCCGAAGACTTGCAAGCGCTCAACGAATCGACACTGTCTACCCTCGAGGCCCTGCTAAACACATCTCTACCATCTAGCGCACGGCAACAGGCATTACTGCCCGTCTCTAAAGGGGGCCTCGGGTTCCGAATTTGGAGACCCTGGCCGGTCCTGCCATAGTCTCATCAATGCTAAGCGCAGAAAACAGGCAATCCCCCTTTTAGATACACCAGGAGTCGGCCAGTTTAGAAGCCGCTTAGCCCAGCTTCAGGAGAATCTTGAGGCCCGCTGCGGAGGCAAACCTGACAACGTACTATCCCAACGTGACTGGAGCGCCCCTTTGCACGCTGAGGTACAACGACGTCTCTTTAATGAGGCTGCCGACGACACGACCAGAGCCCGCCTAAACGCCGTGTCCGCCAAGGATTCAGGCGCCTGGTTACACGCACTCCCCAGTGCACCCATAGGTACCCTTTTCGATACGAGACGATTCGCATAGCAGTAGGCCTAACGACTAGGGACAGACCTAGTTAGCCCGCATCGGTGTTAATGTGGTCACTTCGTCGACAAACTGGGACATCACGGCCTGTCGTGTATCATCATCAGCGCAGGCCGACGCTCTAGACATGCCGCTATCAATGATACCTTCAGCAGAGCCTTAGGTCATGCGGTCGTCCGTGCATCCTTGAACCCACGGGCCTCTGTGCGGAGAACGGCAGGCGTCCAGATGGGATGACACTTACACATACCACTCGAGCGAGGCAAAATGCTGGTTGGGATGCAACCGTTACCGACTCCCCTAGCACCTTCTACGGTCGGTGGCGGCGCATCCGAAGCTGGTTATGCAGCCCATCTTGCGGAGACCAACAAGCTAAGAAAATACTCATCATTGGGTATCCCCACGATTCTGGCCTCTCGCGTTTGAGACCTTGGGGTGCTCCTGGTGTTCGGACCAGACAGCTATTCACAAAGTCGGCACTATGTTAAATATGTCAACCGGTGATAGCAGATCGTCGTCCTTCTTTAAACAACGTCTGGATCTTGACGTACAACGTGGAACGCGGCATCCGTTCGTGGCACTCTTCTGAAGTGGTCTCGGCCTAGCCTAGACGAAGCGGACACGTGATTGTCACAATGCACACCCGCGCCCATTGGCATAGCTAACCTTCCATAATATGTGCCCCACATGCTATTGTAATAAACGAAAAATAAACATTTTCATTGTTTTCCTTATACCTCATCACTGGTGAACGACACCATACAAACAAATGCGTAAAAAAAAAGCGCGGAGCGCAGTGTCAGGTTGGGCTTGGCCACGATCCTCTGAAAGAACACCTGTAGGAACACCGGGTCTCCATGTCCGCCATATGCTGGACCCAACTAATTCCCACATGGCTGGCTCGATAAGAATTGATACCCCAATATGCAAACGTCTCCTTGTGGGACTGCCGAAATAGGGCTGAGACCTACACTGCAATCTGTTGCTGCCCAAATAGCTCTGGTAGGTTTTGGCATAAAAAGTCAACGAAATGAAAACGAGCCCTAGAGAAACAAGAATAACCTTCGACAATGAGGCCTCGATGTCTAAGCACATAAATAACGACAAGAGACCTGGCAAAGTGACCACTTCCTTCTGGTCGCATGGCCAGGGCTTTGGCATGGGGTGCTAAAGTGTTCTGCACTATGGCCCCCTCTTAACTAGTTCATAGATTTGTAAGCATAGGGTGGGTAGCAGAGCATAACGGGAGAGAAGAAAAACGTAAATACGCAGATCTCAGAACCTGGCGACTAGGTTTATATCAATCTGCAATGACGGTCGCATCCGCAGTAAATGATATTTTTAGAGCCCAAATATGCCTATGTTACCTTAATCATACAATAAGCAATTGGCTCACCAAACATCGTACAAAGGTAAGAAGCCGCGCTTCGCAAAGCGTACTCCAAGTGCAAAATTGTATTGCTTGTGGCAGCTTTGTTTGGAGACACTATTTTTGCAGTATGACGCCTGCATTTCGCATTCTGCTCGAAGAACCGTGTAATTGGCATAAAAGTTAATACCGGATGTCAGGTGACGTTCTTTATATGCTTAGGAAAAGTGGTAACCCCTAGTCGTTGTGACGGTGCTTCTGCCTGCTGTTCTGTTTTTACACCGAATGAGGATTGATTTGGGAAGATAATTAACTCCGGTCCTGTCCGTTCTTTGCCAGTTTGCTCATACCTACCTCAGGTCTACTTCTAGTTTCTTTACTAAAGTCTACTATCTATCTACTCACAGGATTCGCCCGTTTTGGTTTGTCCAGCAATGGAGATGATCATTGGGCCTGGGTAGGAGGGATACCGGTAGACAGAGGTTTGTTTGTCGAAGAGAACATGCCGCGCCGAAGGCAGTAACAACCGCAACAGCACCCACAAGGATACCGATGATAAGGCTAACAATACAACAAATAATAGTAACAACAATACGAGCCACTTCGAGCAGGCAGATTGTCCGAGGTCTTAATCAAATCTCGGACAAGCCATATAACCAACCACTCGTACAGGACGCGCTTAACGATGTCAGTCGGAGACCGGCAGGAAGAAGGCTGCAACGGATCAGACATTGGGGATGATGGCTCCCTACTGGAGACTGGGCCGAGAGCTTAGAGGCAACGGTGATGATGCAAGTTGATGGCGCCGTGGAAGACAACCGCCGAAAGGTGCAGATGCGGCGCCCTGATAGGCTTACGCGGCCACCGGGGTGCCGACTGAATCAGGGAGGCTGAATACTCTCTGGCTGGGAGGAGGAGAGTGTGTGGACGGAGGGGAACTGATCAGGCTCATCATTTCCATCACCCATAGCGCCGTCACGACTATCGCCTCCGCCGCCCCCGCGTTGAGCATTATTCCTATTCCTACTGTTATTGTTGCTGCTGCTGTCCCTGAACAGGGCGCGAGCACAGGCAGGCCGGTCACAACCCTGCGTTGGTCCACCGGACAAACGGTACCGACTCGAGCGTACTGACTGCACTAATCTCACAATTTAACTTTGCTTCTACGACGGCGGCTACCGTTTCTATGGTTAGCCTACATAGATCTATTTGTCTTTGCGAGGCACAACACAATGTCGCTTTGTCTCAAGTCGTTATATACATATATATATATATATATATATATATATATATATATATATATATATTATATATATATATATATATATATAGGCATGACTCTGGGTTACTTTTTTGCCCACGTGCAAGATATTATGCCGCCAGCATCAGTGAGACCACTTTAACATTGTTCCTGGCATGGCTGCGGGGCTGTCTTGCTGACAGAAAAAAAATCACCTACCCTTTTTGCTGAAGGACGAACGCCTCTTGAAGCAGTTGTACAGTCAGTGGGCCGGGCCACTGTAGTCTCAAATGCCAGAGGAACGAAATTGTGTCTGCGATGGAGTTCACGGTACTTACTCAATTTGTTTGTTCGGTTGGTTTTCCGCGTGTAGATCCACTATGGGGCCGAGTCTGATACTTACAGAGGCGCGTAGACGTGTCTTTCAGGTAAGTACTTATCGGGCCAGGCCCCACTATGGATCGGAAAACAAATTATCGAGCCTTTTCGGAGGCGTACGCTGCCGCCGTAATTAGGGCCTTGTTTTTCTCTGGTGTCTGACCGGAAAAGAGCGTCACGGTAGCGGAAAGAGGCTCGCGGGTTACAATGATAGTGGGCTCAGACATTGCCTGGAAGCAAGAGGCGGGCCATATCAGCTGACTTATGCATTGACGATACGACAACTGGCCCGGCGATAACCCATCTTTTTTTCCTATGGAATTCTAGTACACAACTGCGACTCTCTCTCTGTAGCAGTGAAAAACCGAAGAATTCCAGTTCACCTTCATTTACGACACGGCAATCCAAAAGGGCTCTGCAGATGTCGTTCGTTAGAGTGTCGTCCGGCAACGAGGTAACCCTGGTATCAACACTTGGCACTTGCATGGGTTCAGCACTAAGCCGCTTACCTTGCGAAAGACCCGGACGCGTTGTTCACTTTCAGTGACATCTGGGTCCCTCGCGAGAAGGCAGTTACACAGGTACTATACACGTTTAGAGTATACCGAGTAGGTTTACCAGCTCCTTGATTCCAAACAAAGATGGCCCTAGGAGGCCGACCTGTGTGGACGGGATATGTTGTCATCGAAATAAAGAAGTGATCTTGCCGTATGCTAGTTCGACGTGATAAAAAATTACCGGCGCAAATCGTAGATCATCCTAAGCATGTGATCCCTTCTTACAGAGACCCCCACTGCTTACGGCCAAGGGTACCCGCAATTAATTCTCGGTTTCACCTACAAAATGATTTCCATAAAGTCTTTTTTATAATTAGCAAATACTTGAAGGGAGTCGTCAAACTTATTATTATAAGCATGTTTTCCACAATAAGGGAGATACCTTGTTCAGGACTCACAGTGAACTTACTAATGCTTGTGATTCTAAAGTGGCTAGCAGCACTTCACAGAATGTACTAATGCATAGAAACGAGTTGCTCGGCTAAATACGCCGACATATTCAGAAGGAATTAATTTGCCTGGAAGACATCTACAGGGAGAACATTAATACTATACGATGCGCATTTTATGGGAATAATTTTTCAACCAAATTTGTCATATTGTTACCCCGCTACCCCGTCCCCCGTTCGCCCACCTTGATGTTGGATTTTAAAGAGTTATATGTCTACGGTAGATGTTCTATAAAATTATAATTTACAGAGGTGTACGTGTTAACCAGCTGACTAAAATAATGCATGAATGAAGTAGACTTTACACTAACAATCAATAACAATGGCCCTTTCATAGAAATCCTCGCCCCAAGTGTCAAAGGAGTGTTGTTCCCAATTGAACAGCCTAAAAAATCATACTCTTTTTACAGCTAAAATATTTTTGAGCAATTAAAATAAATGATGATTTAGGGTCCAATATGTGTTAAATCTGGCAGGTACTCAGTTAGAGTCCCAATTTACATGGTCTTTTCTTCTAGAAATAAAATGGCGTTAGACTGTTGCACTATGTCTTGATGAAAGATAGTCTTTGTTATTTTATATGCTAAGGCGGGGTTTGAGTAATTTTGACAGAACTTACTCCAAAACACGACCAGCATGCCCACCCTACCACTGGTACTGCTGTAAATGACAACGGAAATGAATAGATAACCTTCGGGCTGAAACCTGTGTGTGACCTGCCACACAATTGCAAAGTAGATAACATCGACACTGTCAGGTGACGCACAAGCAGAGATAAGTCAGACAAGGGCTCGGCCCACGAGAGTGAAAAAAGTTCTATGTTCAGAGGCCGTACCTGTGGCACTTCCAGCTGAAACAGTAGCGTAGCACGATGCCGACACCTGACGACGCGCGATTAACCTTACGGAAGAGAGGAACCATAGAGAGCAGAACTCGAGAAACATGGTTTCCATCTCTCCTCTCTTTCTCTCTTTCGTTCTCGCTCTTTCTCTTCTCATCTCTTTCTCTATCTCTCTATCCTCTCTATACATCTATATCTTGGGTGTAGGATCTGTGCAGGGTCGCTGCCGTCATCGTTGTTATCATCACCAGGTGCCGCAGTCGTCGCTCGCCGACATTCGAGTGAACATGGAACAGCTACCGCACTTGCACCTAGTGTTGCTGCTACTGCTGTTGCTGCCTCTGCGACTACTTCTGGTACGATCACTACGAGTTTCACAACTAATCTTATCAGTGTAAATCGCATGTACTAACTGTGGTAGCTTTTGCTAGTACTGCGCGGCCTCCCCGAGGAGGAATAAGAAGACAGAAGGGGCAGCAAATGGTAGTTATGGGGCTCTCGTTTGGTCGTTTGTGGCTGTGTGCTGTTAGGATGGGACCGAGGAGAGCGGGGAGACGGAGAGAGGTCGTAAGAGTCGTCAGCCGACTGAGAGGGAAACGACAGGTCGGATTGGCAGTGATGAGATAACAAGTGTTCCAGCACCGGCGGTGTTCTTTCCTATCTGTCCGTCAGCGCCACAACCCAGGTCCCCTTGGTCCGGGTCGACCCTATGCGCGCAGTCCAAGGCACTGAAAGGCACGTGTACTTATAAACACACGCGCGCACACACATATATATATATCTATATATATATATTATAAATGCAAGTTGTACTTGTATCGCTCTCTCTCTCTCTCTGTCTCTATATATATATATATATATATATATATATAATAAGTGCGTGAGTAGGCACATGTCTATGCAGTTTGTACACACCCCCTGATAACAGGCTGGTGCCGTAGTCGAGCACTACATCTAGTACTAGTGTGGTTGCAGCGTTAGTACTTGTAGCTGTGGTGAGGGACTAACGCGACGAGCGCACGCAGGCCTTCCTGCTCCTTGTCTTGTCTAAGGGGAAGGCTGTCGACCATTGGTCTGGCGCTTGGTCGCCTTCAACCTGATGATGAAGAGGAGGTGACCCAATCGCAATCGTTACACTCAACTTAATCCCACTGGCTCACTGGCTTGTTGCGCCCTTGTGCGTTCTGACCGCTCCCGCTACTTCGTCTCCTCGTCATCTTGCTTTTTCCGCTCATCCTGCCGGTTGTTCGATACCGCACACCACCATCACCACCACCACCACCCACAGACGGAATCAGAATAAGAGAGAAGAGACACATGAACACAGATGCAGCAAGGGAAAAGAAAGAGGGAAGAGTGAAAATGACAGCTATAAACAGTGCTTGTTTGTAAGAGCGGGAGAAACAGAGAGAAGGGGAGATGGATAGAGGAAGAGGAGCAAGCGAGAGTGATAGAAGGAAGAGGGGGAGGTTGTAGGGCGGAAGATGGACGCTTCCATTCCAGTAGCTCTCTGGCGACGAGCTTCGATTAAACCCACCGTCGTTTCGGTACTCGTTTCTCCGTCCTTCGGCCTGCCCGTCTCTCTGGTCTCCAGTCCTCGCCCGTCGATCTTCTCGTTGCTTCTCGACGAACCTCGCAACGAGCCGCCGCCCTAGGTGACGCCTCGGAGAGCCCCGCCGCCCTAGGTGACGCCTCGGAGAGCCCGCCCCCCCGCTGCCGTCGCTCACGAACACCCAACGACATGTTCATCACCCCACGCACACTGCCACGCTGGGCGGCCAACAGCCCGTCCAGGCTCGGTCCAACACCTTCGGCGGACAGAGGTGGTAGCCGTTTCTGCCATCACACCACCGTAGCGACACCTTGGCGAGTTGCGCTGTTCGTCTGCTGCTGTTGTTGTGCTATGGTTGATGTTATTGCTGTTATTGTCGTCGTTGTCTCGTTGTTGCCAGTTGATATTTCTGTTGTTGTTCTTACTGTTGTTGTTGTTGTTGTTATCGTCGTTGTCAACATTGCCAAAGTATCGCTGCCCCCTTCCACATAGCGCAGCCGACTGTTGCGCGTGGGCTTCAACTTGCGCCAGTGGACAGAGAGATAGACAGGAAAGCACGCAGGCAAGCAGGGAGTCAGTCGGTCACTTACTTACTTAACTCATTCTCCGAGCAAGCGGTGTTGTTGTCGTCGTCGTCTTCGTCGTCGTCGTTGTTGTTATTGTTGCTGTTGTTGTTGTTGTTGTTGCTCTAGCAGCAGAAGCAGCAGTAGTAGTAGAGGCAGTAGTAACCTGCATCGACTGAAGTTGGAGGGGTGAACCACTTCGATCTACCGAAGGAAATCAGGCAGAGTCGGCTATGTTACCGTCGGTGATGGCCGCTTGCAGGATGATGATGAAGAACCACAACAGCAACAACAACAACAACAACCACTACAACCGCTACTAGTACTACTACTACTACCATGACAACGACGTACCGTGTCAGCCCATCTGTCGCCAAACAGTGCTCGCAGTGCCCCCAGTGAGAGGCTGTGTCGTCGTTTGCTGCTTTGTTCAATTTTCGCCGCAACTTGTCCAGCCGCTGACTCGCCCGTCCGCCAGCCATCCAGCCACAGGCACATTACGGTGTCGTCACCACTCACTACTGGGTCTGGCGTGGCGTTCCCCTCGAAATTGTCGCGCAAGCCACCATCATCGACGGCGGCACACAACACATACACACCTTCACCGCCCCGACCAACGGCGGCGGCAACCGCAAAAATAATTCCGACTGACATCGTTCCACCCCTCCTTCCCTCCCTCTCTCCCTCCCCGCCTCCCACCATCCACTGTCTCACGACCGGCTGCTATGAACCTGTCATCGCCGTTGTCATGATCCAAAGCCACATCAACAGCACCACTCTCTCGGCACACTAACCACCAGCTGGACTGTATACAGCTCGTTCTTGCAGCTCCGAGAGGTCATATGAGTCTGCCATGTCTCTCACTCGTCGCCTCGTAGCCAAACGACGGTGGCAAATTTGGCGACCACTAACTTGAGGTTGGTTGGACCACAACATCATTGATCGTGTAGATTCGAAACGGTAGGCATATTCATTCTGTGGTTTTACAAATATTTATTCTTATGCCAACTTTACTACTAGAACAAGCATTGTAAGATGCAGTTCCGATAATAGACCACATTGTCAATCAATCGATTTACTACTACTACTACTACTACACCTAAAAAGTAAAGTCTTCGGGCTGACCCTCAGCCAAGATTTAACGTCCACGGAACTGTTTTTCACATTGCTTCATAGACGGACATGCCCCATAAATACAAATGTGCAATAACGGTGGGGCTCGAACCCGCGCACCTCCCATGTGTCTCTTCCGGTTCCGAGGCGCAGCCTTAAGCCACCACGCCACCGGGCTCAACACTACTACTAGTACTAACGATGACTTACTGAAATGCCTGCGCGTTCATATCAACTGCCAAATCATTAAACGGTCTTTAAAAAGCTTGACGGAACTCCTGCCTCCCAGACCCCATTGCGAATAATTTTAAGCATGCGGGGCGTCTGGTACCACGCCAAAAATCTAGCTTCTTATTTTTTGGATGGCATTATTGAAAACAGAGAATATTCCACAGGTCGATACACGGTGGGTGATTTGTGAAAACAGTCTCATTAGTTTGTCAAAAACTGCTTTTGCGCTGCGTCAGAGCGTGGCTGCCTGTTTTCAACGTTGCCCGGGGTGACAAACAAACGCATATATATACAGCATATATATACGGAGGCCTTTGAGAATCATCTTGCCGAATGGGAGTATAAATTTGCGGATGTGGATTGGCGTTTTTATGAGACTAGAGCGATGACTACAAACTACTGGAAGAGCCCATGTTGTAGAAACAGATACCTCGTTACTGGGTTTGCAATGCATGGATTTCATATGAAGATATGTATATTAAATGGGTGGCATGGGGTATCAACCGAGTGTGAATGCAACCTATGCGGAAAATCATGTGATCTGTATAATCTCCAACAGTGTACAAAAGCAATATCGCTAAAGAAAGTTACTTAGGAGAGCTGTAGCACATATGTGCATAAACCAAATATTGGTTAATAAACAATACATTCAATATATATATATATATATATATATATATATATTCCCATGCATGAATATATACACATATAGATTGGTCCACATGTACACTCGCACAATAGTCACAAATCAAGCCTACTCGAATGCAAGCAAACAAAGCTGTACACATACTTATCAGTCTGAGTTAAGTTATTTTGGTTAGAGAACTCCACTCTATTGTTACGCACCGAGGGCAATGCGTGTTGTGAACAATGGTTGTCTGCTACTGTTGTGGCAAATTTGCTATCCACAAAATCAGTTCCTGCTAAGCGTTAACATTTTGACAGCACTGTACCTTTGTGAGTAAAAACGCGTTTGCGTGAAATTATTTGTTACTGTATCGAAGGGTTGAATGCGATTACTTCTGCGGCGTGTTGATTTTGTGTTGATTGCTGAGTTACAAGTCTCGTAACCCAGGTTGGCTTTGCACGGTAGATGAAATCGTTTTTTCGTAGATTGTAATACCAATTTGGCAATCGACAAGATCGGACATCATGGTAAACGCATTGCATGGATCCACATCGCAGTTCGTACGGTGGTCATAGTTGTCATCTACCGGAGTGTCGCCGATCGATCGCTGTTGTTAATGGAATTTTCTTACAGTGAACAGTCTAGAATTAAAAACAACATCGTGACATTTTTTTTTAAATAGGCATACTGAACCGACTATGGGATGGGGTCGTTTGCGAAAGTCGCCAGATCTACTTAAGATACATCGCGCACGGCTACCATCACTTGATGCGTTTGAATACCGAGTTCCATGGGGAATATAGTGCGTGCATCCGTCGGCATTGCTCGCAGCAATACGGTATACACCATGCAGTTGACTGTCTGGCAATTACATAGCACGCACCCCATTATCTCTCTCGCCAAAGCGGAAAGTAACCCGGTACAGATGCTAACAAACGGTTGACCTGTTCAACTCAGTTCAGTCAAATATATAATGAAAATGAAACTAACTAAAGTGACAGGGTATATGAAATACAGTTCTAAATTTATTTTAAAGAGGGTGTGTATCCCCCATGTTATGCCATCTTCGTTCTTGATATAAACAATCGCGCCCGCTCTGGGATCAAATCATCATGCATGTGCAGGCAACATAAATAATTATGGAGAGGAGTCCATATGACTGCAAACGCTAACTATATTTACTACATAGTCCAGCTAGTATGTATCCTAGAGACACCCGGGCTTGACACAGTAAGCAGAATTATTCATTGATTGTGACGTAATCTCCACTCTAATTTCCATATATTATCGAGGCTGTGGATCCATGCATCGAAACACATCTCTAAAACTAATCGCGTGTGTATCAAAATAACGTTCTCTTTTTTTTTGGGGGGGGGGGGGTAGAAGAAAGGGATCATACGGTTTCATATTGGATGAACAAGCTAAGTGCTTCTCCAGCGTGACTCCAGATGCGGCGAGAAAAGCCTGCACGCGCTTTGCCGAGATGGAAAAACTATAGCCTAAGATGCGCTTTAGAGCTCTTTCTGGGAAGCGCAGTGAGACATTTAGAAGGCATTCTGCTGCACTGCATCCCAACTGCTTATCACTGTACACCTTTGTTAGTGTTTGACCCTCTTTAAAATTGCACTTCTTGAGAAGAAGATGGCAACGGTCACCTTGCCAGCCCACCTTTTGCGGGTAAAGGCGCCCCAACGTCCAACTACTGCAAGGTCTTGAGCAGAGGGTCATAAAAATGCACCCAAGCCTCATCACCTGTGAAGAGTGGACACTGCACACAGAAGTAGATACCAAAGACACATATTTTTTGTTGAACAAGGTAATTTATTTATCGTATGCACTTGCCACACGCTTCGATATACGTCGAACGAAAAAAAGCTCGACTAAGCAGGAGCGAAAAATCAAATGAGATGAGCACAGCTTAATAGAGGACGAGTGAGAGAAAAAATCCGGATAAGGGATAACAATTTAAAAGTAGCATCTCGTGGAAAACATAAGCCGACGTGTCCTTGTTCAGGTGTAGTGCTATTGATAATACTTGCCCACATACAGACAGCCTTAATTTTGTATTACGTCGTAGTAGTAATCGCCGCCACGCTTGAGGACGAGCGTAACTGGGATCAAGGAGTAAGTCTGATGGAGAGAGTTTAGGAAGAACGAATGGGCTGGAAACGGAACGGGTGCGCCGACAATGTCCGCAAGAAGCGCCGAGGCCGGCCGGCCAAAATTTGCAGTTACGAAGACACGGAGAACATAAAAAAACTCAATTTTTCATCGAAGTGAAGCGCAAGCGGTTCCCTTAGGAAATGGTTGTAACATATTTATCAGTTCAAAAAGTAGTAGTAGTAGCAGTAGTAATGAACGGATAGATTAGCCGATTACCAATCAATTAGTACTACTTTTTCATCGACGTTTTGCTGCGGTAGTCGGCCAACTGAATAGCTTTGTAGCCATTACGCAGCTTGCCTTTTCCTAGTCGAACTTTCGGCAAAATTGGCAACGATATTAACAATGGTCAGCCTAGTGGGGTTGACGTAGCGTCAACGATCACAGAGACGGTAGCAGTCACGCTCCGGTGGCAACCAGTCCCGTGAAATCGAAAGAAGATGAAGATGACAAACATATTGTCGATGGAATGCAATTGTTTGGATAAGAAGAGAAATTATCACACGCGCCCCCGAAGGAAGTAAATGCAATTTGAATTCGAACTGCGACCCAAAAAGGTACCAGGCGGGCACGCGGAGCTCTGTGTAGGTGTGTCTGCGTGCGAGCATGGATGAGTAGGGCGTTGGGGGCGTTGGATGTCGACGAATCACAGAGTTGTCGGTCTTCGGACGGACAGAGGCGTCATCGGTAGGACGGAAAGGTGCGGCGCGCAGTGGCTGTCGCATTTGCCCTCACTAATGCTAGATAATATTGGGCCATGGTAATCGGACGTTGTGCAAGAAACAATGAAGTGAAAAACAATGAAATGAAGAACACGAAACAGGAGGTACACAGAGAGAGAGAGAGAACGAATAAGCGAGGGAAAGCGAGAGTAGAGAAACTTAATGCGAAAGAAAGAAAAAGAGGCTAGGGTCACGGAGATCATAGAGCTGCCCAAAAGGAACAAAGAGAACAGAGTAGGGCAGGGCAAGTTGTTTTTTCCTATATGTCTATGGCGTACCAGGATGAGGCAGCCGAGATAGTACAGACGAGGTAGAAGACGACAAGGATACCCTTCTTTTTCTTCTTATTCCTCTTCCCTTTGTCGTCATCGTTGTCGTCGTCTTGGTTGGATGATCGGAAAACGGCGGTAGACGCTTGCAAGGCGTTCACGCCTACTCAAACCAGCCCTGCTCGAATCCCACGAATCGGACACAGACCTCTAGTCGTTGGCACGAGGTCGTCATCTTCTTCAGTTTAAACTCTCTCAGTGTTGCTGAACAGCAGAGATTTCATTTCCTGCTGCTAGTTCTGTTGCTGCTACTGCTACTGTTGCTGTTGTTGTTGTTGATACCTCATCTCGGGATCGGTTGGCTGACTAGCCAGAGCCAGACGAAGCGGCCAACCACGGTCGACCGCCCGACAAAGCGACTGACGGGCTTTCAAACGAGGGGCGGCTTTTATTTGCTTTAAAATATTTTATTGCGTTTTTATGAGAGAGGAGAGCTGCGTGAAATCAGCAGCACCACCAGCGACAGCAGAAGAAGATTCACGCCTTGTTGTCCGCTGGGCCTTGCTGGGCTATAGCGGTCGGCTCAGCATTGCCCGCGTCCCCCGCGTATATCTTTCTCCCTGGAACTCTGGCGCCTCTGTGGAATAGGGAGCGTTAGTCAGCAATATTTGCAATCGTCTTCGCCAATAGCCAACAGTAGTGGTCGCCGCCGCCACCGCTTATAGCGTAGCGCCGTCATAGCGATTGTTGCAGTAGTTGTTTTTCGTACAGAAGCTGATATATTTTTGTTGTTGTCGTGTTGTTGTTGGTGGTGGTGGTGGTGTTGTTGTTGCTCTTGTTGCACGTGCTGCTAGCTGTTTTTGTCGTTGTTGGTTGTTGCTGCACTTTGTAGCAGTATGATTGTTGTTCTTGTTTTTGCTGTCGTCGTCGTCGTCGCTGTTGTCGCGGACGTTATTATTGTTGTTATAGCTGCAACGGTTGTTGTTGCGGCATTTGTTGTTGCTGCAGCTGCTGTTGTTTTTGTTGTTGCTGCAGCTACTGTTATTGTTGTTGTTGCTGCTGCTACTGTTGCTGTTGTTGTTACTTCTGGTGTTGTACCGTGCTGCCCCGCACACGTTTACGATCCTCTCTGAAGCCTAAGCGCAGTAAGGACTATAATCGGTAAAGGCGGCGTGAACAATGCAACAAGTAGACGGAGGGATGCAAAGCCGAAAGTGTCTCGAACGTGCCGTGCGGAATGGCACGATAAGTCGTACCGAAGTGCTTTTGCTCTTCGTCCTGCAATAAACCTCACTTGTATGTACGTCAACGGACACTGGCAACTTCCGCGGGCTACAGATGCACTCTATGCACTCTGTGTTCATCAGAAGGTACAAAGCGGCGGCGAAGCGAACACATGTGTTTACAAAATGTGTATAAAGTGTATAAACAGTGCTATGACAAACCTTCGGAGCCGAAATCAGAGAGCCTTCGAAGCGCAAGTTGTTCGCGCTACGTTTTATGTACTTGACAGCTTCAGTCCACGGGTAGCAAGCCAATATTTAACTGCTGAGCTGTTGACATTGCATTCTTGTAAAAGTGTCGGATGTGATAACTACAAGCATCACAGACAGGTAGCGCCTGAACGTATAGGCCGATGCATGTGTCACGTTTTAATATGCATGTGATGCAATACAAGCACGCGTCTGTTTGAGCAATTATTTTTATGCCCGACGATTTTTAAGAGATTGACTCAATGGAGTTTTTCTCCGTTTTTAGAACTTTCGACTGCTACGCCTAGTAAGCAAAGCAACAGAAATCCTCATCATATCAGGCTATTCATGGTTTCGTATCATCTCAGGCTATTCAAGGTTATTCGTACGAAGCCGTTCTGCGTTTTTTTTACACATCGTTGACCGTGATTAAACGGATTCGGACTTCCCTACGAGAGCAGCAATATCACTTCGAACCAACTCGAATACGGTACGTAGCTTCACACGCACCGATGCGATACAAATACCAAATAGGGGAACATATACCTGGCCAACGTGTTCGCCACAGCGAGGCGCGTATTGTACCCTGCTAATGTAAGTACCCTGCTTTGCTTAGTACCGCCCAACAGAGTGTTTAATATGCCTACTTCGGTGCAGGTCACAGTATACGAAACTACGTTTCATTACCAGTATACAGTATAATATGGAATGGTTGTTGTTGTTGAAATGTTTGAATAACAGCACATATGACATATTCGTGGACAGATCGTTTTTTTACGATGCTCTTATAAAATGTATGTATTGTATATGGCAAGATTGCGTAACGGCAATAAATGACTGAATTTGCCGTCGTAACAGCTGTTTTTTGCATTTCGCCCGGTGGGACGGTTGCTAAAGTGTTCAAATTGTATATAATGAACTGTATTGTACCACCTTGAAATGCAATGTTATCCCGGGATCAAGCCTACGATTCTTAGTGCGGGGGTATAAATGTTAAAACTGTGTTTATTATGAAATTTCTAAGCTCAATGAGGAATTAAATAAATCAAATAAATTTGCCTTTTGGGGAAAACGGCCCTATGGAAAAAAATGTTATATATATATATATATATATCGCGTTGGATGTCTAGCTAGATTGCCCTAGAGACTCTCTTTATCTTGTTCGTTTGGCCAACGAAGCCGCGCCATATATATATATATATATATTGTATATACCATCTTTGGTAAATTGGTGTCACTGTAAATTGTCCAAGTTGATTTTTGTCGTCCTTTGATACCATCAGCTTTGAGTACATCACTGGTGCCCCGCTTGCCTCTTCGCAGCAACAAGTCATGCTTGACTGAGTAACTTCCTCGAATCTTCTATGTACTTCCCGTGCAAAGGGACACCGGAAACGGCCCTGTCAACAGCGGAACTCGTACCGGAAGCAGCGGAAGCACGCTTGGAGCGCGTAAATTTGAAGCCCTACTAGACACATTTATCATGACTGGTATTTAATCCCCGTGGACCCGCGCCGATTTTACTGATTTAATAACTGAAGTTCTTTGTTGCCGTATCGAGGTGATTCACATTCGAAAAGATGTCACATCTAATTAATGGGTAGACAGAGCAACTGCTACTAGGTATCTTTCCCGGAAGCTTAAAAAATGTGGCTCAGATAGGTTCGGATGTCTACACCCAGTTGAAGTATGCGCGTCACATTTTCCATGTGTTGGTAAATAAGGCATCTTTAGCGTTTATCTTAAGCCAGGTTTAACTGTGCATATATGTATATGTATATATATATATATATATATATATATATATATATATATATATTCTCCTGTAAACCTAAAATTGAAAAAAAGTTTATATATATATGGCAAAGCGCAACAGGCGTGAAATAACTCGGATCGCCAATGCAAAGCATCTCTGGAGTTCACGCCCTTGCGTTTTTGTGACCCTCTAAACATGACCTATCTTGCTATATGTACATCTCTCAACTGGCGAAATTCACAACGAAACTTGCTAGAACTAAATGTTTTTAGGAGTTTTATTAAATATGCTTATTTATAATAATAAGAAGTGATTTATTTATTGAATAAAAGCTATTGCAGTTTTCCGTATAGACGTGGAATAAGCACATGTCCAGAAAATTCTCATGACATTACCATTACCTTTGACGAGCAAAGATCTGAAAATCTTCAAAAATAGGTAATTGAGCGTGAAAGCCACAACGTAAGATATGCATAGAATTTCATTTCGTGAGAATTACTTTCAATACAACATGTGTTTTGCTTTGAGTTAACGTAGAATGCAACTTAACAGATGCAAAATGCTCCAAACACGCAGGTTTTATTGGTTTTTCGATAGGATGGCTGGAGCTCTCGCAATCGCAGGTTTAGTGACGATATGTCAAGATAAAAAGCTTGATACAACTTTTTTTGTTGATTGCCTTAACTCCAACGAAAGATATTTCCGCCCCCTTGTTTTATTGAAAAAAAATGTTTGCCGAGTTTAAATAGACTCCAAAGTTTGTTGGACGAATTCTGGGATGCCATATATATACAGGGTCATTCATATCGTTGTGCACGCATTTCGAGGTTTGATAGAACTCGGCAAGAAAATAAGTTTTCCCTATGGAGGGAAGACGTGGAAACGTCTTGTTTAGGAGAGAGAGTGAAGTTTATAAAAGTAGTTTTTCTGCCTTTTTTTTTCCTACATAGTTGTGCGAAATCTCTGTTTGCGGGAGAACCAGTCAACGCACGAAGGAACCGATTACACCGGCGTGTTCGGAGGAAAATTCGGAGGGAAGACACTTCACTAGCTTGCGTAGCAAAAAGCTAATACCCAGAGTGAGGAAAGTCATGAAAAGTCGATATTTTACGTTAACGCCTTTTCACGAAAAATCGTAAAATTTTTCCATTGCGACCAAAAATGTACGTCCGAAAGACCACTCTCACGCAATAGCAAATTTAATGCCCATCATTTTCTTATCAAAGTGATGGTGCTGCGTTACGCAGTTGTCAAGTCACTAAGCTTTTTCGACAGTCATAGTTGTTATGTTTTACGTGCAAGTTTTCACGTTCAGAACCGTAAAAATTTGCCAAGATGTTTCCGCCCCCTCCTTCCACTAGGAAAATTTATTCTCTTGTTGAGTTCTACCAAACCTCAAAATATGTACCTAACTTTCTCATACGCCCTATGGAAATATGCATGCCTTCGCTTTCGATATGGCTATCGAAAAAGCTTAGTGACTTGACAACTACGTAACGCAGCACCATCACTTTGATACGAAAATGATGGGCATTAAATTTGCTATTGCGTGAGAGTGGTCTTTCGGACGTACATTTTTGGTCGCAATGGAAACATTTTACGATTTTTCATGAAAAGGCGTTAACGTAAAATATCGACATTTCATGACTTTCTTTAATCTGGGTATTAGCTTTTTGCTACGCAAGCTAGTGAAAAGTCTTCCGTTGTGCAGAATTTTCCTCCGAACACGCCGGTGCAATCGGTTCCTTCATATGTTGACTGGTTCTCCCGCAAACAGAGATTTCGCACAACTATGTAGGAAAAAAAAGACAGAAAAACTACTTTTATAAACTTCACTCTCTCTCCTAAACAAGACGTTTCCACGTCTTCCCTCCATAGGGAAAACTTATTGTCTGGCCGAGTTCTATCAAACCTCGAAATGCGTGCACAACGATATGAATGACCCTGTATATATATAGGATCCCATTTAATAATTCTACATGTACACAAAAACAAGTGTTTAGGGATAATTTTCAGTTTTCCAACGACCTTTAAGCGGTTAACAATTATTACCATCGACAAGGTTTCCAGTCGTTGTATGTTTTTATTAGTAGTAACGACATGAAGACCTAACCAAGTAATTGGAATTTCTATTACCGACGATATATATATATATTTTTTTTCTTATATGACTTTTCTACACAAAAAAAATTACATTTCGACATAATTTCCACCACATTATCTACGTTTATTGAGATGATAAACTTTTTGTAAGCAGTTTGTAGTATATGCAGTAAACTAATTGCGCGCCATACTATAGTATGCGTGGTTGCTTAATAGACACTAAGCATTAACTAAATACTTAATACACATGCGTGCGCTTGAAAGCCCAAATAACAGTGTACTGCTAAAATTACAGACGTGCACTTCATCGCATCACAACTACGATTGCAAGAGCCTGATAATACGGAGACTGCCATTTTTGTTTCTTGTTTTTTCGTATTATAGTAAACTTCTTTTCGTCGGTTCATGTTGCCCCAGGAAGTCCAGTCCCTGAAAATGTTCCCAACGACGTGGCCTCGAGAGGTGGCGGTTTGTACTTAAAACTATCCGAACATAATATGCATAATTCAGATTATATACGAAAATCAAACAACTACACAAAAAGCGCAGCTTTACTCCTGAATATAATCCCACCCATACATTTTTTAAAGATAGCGTCTGTGATCACTGAATCTCTCCTTCATTATTCAGTAGGTCTTATGAATATGGCAATGTGCCAACAAAAATTCGACCATAAGAAGGGTCCAAAGTCAAATGTAGGTAATTATAGACTTGCAGCTCAATCAATAATCGCAGGTATCATTTTTGAATAACTGCTAGTAGCCCATATTTTAAATGTTCTTCAATCCAAAGGTTCATTGGGTTAGAACCAACATGGTTTTACTAAAGGCAATTCCACGGCAGCTCAACTTGTGTGAGTGAGTCAAGATTGGGCCACTATGATAAACAATAGGTTAACCTTTGATTGTATACGTTTTGGTTTCTCATAGGCATTTGATAAAAGTAAACCATGTGAAGCTAGTACAAAAGCTTAGGCATTTGAATGTAGGCACTCGCTGTGTATCATGCATTGCTAGTTATCTTACCTGTAGAGAGTTTTGCATTTGCGTATACAATAACTTTAATGAGACGGGTGCGTGCCTCGCTGACGTTCTTCGAGGATCAAGCCTCGGCCCACTTTTATTTTGCATAATTATTTTAAATCTTAAAAACGTTATCCCCAAATCGATAATGCATAAGCCTTATGCTGATGGTTTGAAACTCTATGGACTTTCCAACATCGCTAACGAAGGACAAGTACTACAGAGTACGATTGAGGCGGTTTCCAAATGATGTGTGGATACTAAAATGCATAGAAAAGTGTCGAAATGTGCAGTATTTTTTTAAAATAAACTTATAACCACATGAGACATGGGGAGGGTATTCTTATTTTAAAGGGCCCTCGGGGTTGCGGTCACGCCAATACTAGATTTTAGCTCTTATATCACACAAGCCATTCGATCAACTAATCTTGATTCGTTGTTTTATAATTAATGATTACAGTTCTTATATGAGGCTTTATAATAGTTTTGCTGTACCTAAGTTTGTCTTATGTTGTTGAGGTTTGGCAGCCTCATTTAAACAAACACATTGAAGCAACGGAAAGTGTATAGAGGAAGTTCCTTTGTTGTCTCTCATTAAGATGTAACATTGCCTGGAGTTCTACTGTGATGAGCCCTATTCAGGAACTGCAGTCCAGAACGAATATTGCTTGTACAATTGTATCGGATTCATCAAATATATCAAACTAATTAAGCATTCACTTAAACAATTTTAGAAGCGGTAACACCGCCTTGTCAGAACAAATTGCCAAGACAGATCGTGTAAATAACATGTTTTCGTGGCGGATGGCCAAGGCACAGGGAATTTAGAACGATAACAGCGCAAATGTCGATACACAAGTAAACTGACGGTTGTATGAATCTAGGTAGCGGTTTATAAATGGTAAAGACTGTAACTAATGCCCCTTTTGACAAAAATAATGTACATTTGAACTGAATTCAAATTGAGATATGACAGGTAGCCGTACAATGCTTGCACCAATAAAATGGCGTCAAAGCTGTCTTCCTGTGTCCTTCCTAGGCATTCCTGCGTGCGGGGCCATCCTGTGTATGGGCGTCGTACAAAAGTAGACAGTGTTGCTCGGCCGCTTTATTAGCCTTGATCCGTAACATCAGCTGCTTCTCTGTAAACCATTAACAGAAAAAAAAGATGAGGAATGAGAAAAAGAGGATGAAAATAAATACAACAATAGCCCAGCAGTATCAACAACAACACAAGCAACGACAACAACAACAACAACGACAGTAACAGCAACAATCACAACAACAACACAAGCAACGACAACAACAACGCCAGTAATAGCAACAATAACAACAACAACAACAACAACAACAACAAAAGCAACCACCAGAAGGACGAAAGCGTCCGCTGCTTGATCCAACCAACGATGCTTCAGCCATCGTCGCCAGCCTTCATTGGCTGGCAATTCTTCTTCCTTCGTCAGCGGGATTCATTGATGTCCAGTGAGATCGACGATCATCCGTGTCGATCTCTCGTTAGCAGGGTCCCGCGGACGAGACAGGCGCTCGTTCGCCCGGGCCGCCCGGCGGTCCGGATCGCATCGGATCGGATGACGCTCGCAGTCGAGAGAGTGAGACAATGGCTGGGCGCAGATGCCACTGTTGCCGCTGTTAGCACTACAGCCACGAATGGGACTTTGACTTCAACCTAACACTACTGCAATTATTGTTACTACTACCACTACTACTACTACTTCTATTGCTGCTACCACTGCGGCTGCTACTACTACGACGACTACAACACGCTGGCCGATCGATCGAGTGACTGATAGTCTTTCGTCGTCATCGGAGAGGCAGTCCCTCATGTTGTTGTTGTTGTCGACGCCGCCGTTTGGAACAGCCACTGGGGCCGCCCCCGAGGGCGACCGAATCCTACCCCCCGCTCCCCCCCCCCCCGCCACCACCACCACCACCACCACCATTGTGCCCGACGCAACCGATCAGGCTGCTTGGCCCGGCTCGACCTGGCCCCGAACATCATTACTAACTGGATCTGCCTCACTGACTCTGGTTCGCCGTCGTCGGCAGGATCTGGCCGTTGTTCTGACCGTTTCTGCTGCTGTTGTTGTTGCTGTTGTTGTTGCTGCTGCTACGGCAGCGACGGTTCAACCAAAGATGCCTGAATAGCGTCCGTCTGACTACGACAACAACATCCACTACTATCACTACTACTACTACTGCTGCTTGGACCTATGAATCTAGTGCTTGGCAAAGCTATAATTAGCGACTGGACGGTCCTCCCGGATTCATTCTTCGCTGTTCCTCTGCCAGCTAGCTGGGTGCGGGGGCATACGCCAACGCCTCCGTGGTCGGTGTCGTTGGTCTTGTTGTTGTTTATGCTGATGACGTGTTGTTGTTGGTTGTTTGTTGTTGTTTCGTCGTTGTCGCTGTTGTTGTTGTTGTAGTAGTCGACGTTGTCATTTTTGTTGTTGTTGTTGACAGGCTCCAATGTCGTCAAAACCAACGCTGCCCCACAGCCAATTGGCTTTGCTTTGTTATCGTTAGCTTACTGTATTCGATGCCTTTGGTTAAAGCCGAGTCCGCCAATACCAAAGTATGGGGCAGCAACAACAGATTACGGCCAAATGCCGGCCCGTCGATCTACCGGTTGGTCGTCCGGTCAGCAGGCAGATGGACCCGGTTCATTCAGCCGATGAAGTCCTGATACTCAACGTAAGTTGGCAGAATACGGATCTGTGTGCACATATATCCTATACAATACGTATACTGATTTCAATACATATTCACATATACAATATGTATACTGATTTCAATTTATATTCACCTATACAATATGTATACTGATTTCAATACATATCCACATATACAATATGTATACTGATTTCAATACAT
This sequence comes from Dermanyssus gallinae, assembly GCA_003439945.1. Lineage (NCBI taxonomy): Eukaryota > Metazoa > Arthropoda > Arachnida > Mesostigmata > Dermanyssidae > Dermanyssus > Dermanyssus gallinae. The sequence continues at coordinate 23,863 of QVRM01000689.1, read as the reverse complement.
ATCCACATATACAATATGTATACTGATTTCAATACATATTCACATATACAATATGTATACTGATTTCAATACATATTCACATATACAATATATATACTGATTTCAATACATATTCACATATACAATATGTACACTGATTTCAATACATATTCACATATACAATATGTATACTGATTTCAATACATATTCACATATACAATATGTATACGTGCATGTAAATTTATATCATGCATATATTTATGATGGTTTCAGATTAAGTAGTCTAATCGGCAACGGCATTTTTTTTCAGTTTAGTAGTTTACATAACTAAATTTGCAAATCCCTAGAAGGATTGGCTCTTATGTTCCGATTGTAGCTACGTTTGTTATAATCGTACGTGTAAGTTAGAAGACGTCAACATTTGGCCCACATTGCAATGCACGGCACTGTTTGTTCGAATCGTTCGGCGCATTACAGTATATCTATTAGCGGTCGAGGGTCACAGTTTTGTGCGACTTTTTTCCCCCTGCTGCACATCAGCGACATTTGCTATTTCGAACATTTATTGGCTTTTATCTGGAATGCATCTATTGTATATCTGGAATGCATCTATGCCTGAAGTGCATTGCCGCTATCATCACCACTGTTACGGTGCATCGCGTCAAACACACAAACGTGACTAAAGTAGGCGTTCCAATGCCACTCGATTATGATTGTCATTGCTGTCGCCGACGTCGCTGATGGTTGAGATCTCAGTGACCGCTAATGGGAGACAGAAAATTTGAGGGTCTATTTATTAGGCGAATAAGTTTCTATCGTCTAAACACCTATTAAAGTCGGTAAGGTTTGCTTCCTCATAGAATAAACTACCTCATTAAAAATAAATTACGCATGTATATATATATAGAGAGAGAGATAAAAAAAAAACCTAAATTCTATATTTATACATGAGCGTCTATATATATATATATATATTTTTTTTTTATATATATATATATGCAGACGCTTAACACCAGCCCCTCGACGGGATGCAATGCACCATCATCCGTAGCAAAAGTAGGTTACGTACGCTGCGTTTTTCTGTTTCGGTTAGGGTCGCGGTCGGCGGCGTCTCTGTATTCTGCCCTCTTGTGCTGAAGAAGTTGCTTCCAACTTTCCCATGCGCGCATAGCTAACCAGCTATCCGATTCATTCCTCCGTTGTAGCACGTCATCATCGCCGTGATCATCGTCACGAAGAGTGGTTTCATGATCATTGATATCGCTATCAATTGCCTCTTCGTTTTTACACCTCTGTTCGTTGGCTAAAAATTCATAGTCACGTCATAGTCTGTCTCTCTGTTCTGCTCGTTACGGCCGCTCTACATCGTCGTCGTTTATGACTGTCCTTGCAAGATACCCGCCCGTTGTTTCCTGTATCAATCTCCGATTGCTACTGCCATCTATCTCCTGTTGCGATACGATAGTGATGGGCGGTTGGGATGGTATACGTATAAACGTGCGGCTCATACACGCGAACGAGACGCAAAGCTTTTGCTGCTGCCGTCATGTTGTTATTGTTGTTCCCGTTATTGTTGTTGTTGCTGCTGTTGTTCTCGTTGTTGTTGTTCCCGTTATTGTTGTTGCTGCTGCTGTTGTTGTTGCTCTATCCTTCTCGTCGTAAGACCGAGGGCGCTGCAACAACAGCCGCGAATCCGACGCCAGGGTCTGTCAGCGAGGCGGCGGGTTTGCTATAAGGGGGAGGGGGTGCGGCAGACAACGAATAGACTAAACGGCGATGAGAAGAAAAAGGAGAACACCAAGAACACTAAGGAGATGAGATCGAGGCGCATCGACGAAGCCGAGGACGACAGCCGGAAAGTACAGTCCAGTCCCCGGCGCGATCCTTCTACAATAACCGTAATTGACCACTGTATAAAGCTCCTCCTGCTGCTAATACTACGACTCTACTGCTACAACTACTGCACGGCTACGAAGCTTTGTCTCTGCTGGCCCGTTCGTCCGTTGGCGCTTTTCGTCCTAGTTTTCCTCTTTCTCTTCTTCCTCTTCTTTATCGTTTTCTCTTTATTTTTCTTCTTATTTCTACTACGGCTGCTGTTGTTTCCACCACTACTGTTATTATGCTGTGCTACTACGGCATCTTGTCTTCTCTCGAACCGTCGCTTTTTCTTCCGTGTCATCCTCCTCTATCCGTCTGGCTTTTTTGACGGCTTGACGGTCTGCCAGCGTGTGTCCATCTTTGTTGTTCATCCATCTATTTATCCGGTTAGGAAAAAGACGAAACAGAAGTGAAGATGCAACCATTCTCTCTTTTATATATATATGTATATGTATATATATATATATATATATATATATATATATATATATATATATATATATATATATACATATATATATATATATATATATATATATATATATATATATATATTCATAAACACATAAGAGCTGGCTTATTTTTATTATATTTAGCAAGCTAGCGAGAGGAGAGCTTGCTATGAAGGCAGATCTATTATTTTACATAGGCGCACTCACACCAACACACACAAACACACGCAACCAACCACATGTACCCTAATAGTCAACTATTTGCTGCTCCCATAGACATCCACAGGGCGTGTCTGCCAGCCAACCAGCGAGCAAGCAAGCCTGTTTCTGACTGTCTACGTATCTCACATGCCCATGGCCACAAGCCGGCAGTAGCAGCAACAACAACAATAACAACAACAACAACAACAACAACAACAACTACAATAACAACAACAACAACAATATGAAGCAGCGGTAAGCTCAGCAAGAAGAGAGGCAGGAAGGGAGGGCCCAAATGGGTGTCCCGAATTGGTTGCGCTGCCCCCCTGGGCTGCCCAACAAGGGCCGCCGTGGGGTGGCCGACGACGACTATCACCGGCCATCATAGTCGTAGTAGGGGGTAGTGATAGTGGCAGTCGTAGTAGTAGGGGGTAGTGATAGTAGTAGTAGTAGGGGGTAGTGATGATAGTAGTCGTAGTAGTAGGAAGTAGTGATAGTAGTAGTCGTAGTAGTAGGGGGTAGTGATGGTAGTAGTCGTAGTAGTAGGGGGTAGTGATAGCAGTAGTAAGGGGTAGTGATAGTAGTAGTAGTAGTAGGATCTGTGGCAACAGCGGCAGCAGCAGCAGTCGCTACGACGTCGACGTCAACTAGGACCTGTCTGCCCAGCTCGGAAGCCTCCTCCCGCCGCTCTTTGTCTGTCGGCCGAATACCAACAAGGCTTTTAGACGATTGGAGGCCAACACCGGCCAAGCGGTCGACCGAGCGGCCTACAGCGCGACAGACTACGAGAGCCAGTAGAGGCCAGTGGGAACGTTGGCTCTGGTTGCCGCCGCCGCGGAGGAGTACGCCCCCCCCTCCCCGCCTCTCCGAATCGTATCCCGAAGTGCCCCTAAAATGGGCATATCCCGATATGAGAGGCATGCCCCTCGCCGGTTACTGCTGCTGCAGTAGCATCATCGTCGTTTTCGTCGTCGTCATAATCATTGCACTCATCATCATCACCATCAACATCGTCATCATGATCATGTTCAGTAGCAACGTTCGTTCCTTGGCTACCCAACAGTTAGGCCGAGTTAGATATGCCACGCAGGGTGGTCGCAGCAGGCCACTGCCCGGGCTGACAGGCAGGCCAAAACTCTCGACGAGGCCAAAGGATGCTTGACGAAGAAACGGGGAGAAAAAAGAGGGAGAAGCAGAAAACAAAAGATAAAAGGCGAACGCACGCGCGCGCAAGAGAGAGACAGAGAGAGAGCCAGAGAACCAGCGAATACGAATATAGAAGAGAGAGATAAGGAGAGTTTGACTAGGCCGGCGCTTCGTCCACTGGCAGCGAATTTGACCCTAAACAGGTCGCATCCAATTCGACGACGGTCAGTTGCGACGCGACGGTAACGGGCTCGCCGTCGGCTTACGTCCTTACTTGTCCTAGACGCTGCTGCTGCTACTGCCGGTGCTGCATCTACTGCAACTGCCTGGCGTGGCCTATTTCGGGGCCTCTACACGAAGGTCCTTTGAATGAAAACACCCTTCCTCCCTATATAAGCCGCGATGAGCCGCCCCCAAACAACCAGGATGAGGCATGCTTGCAAGCGCGTGTTGCCGTCATCATCGTCCTTCATCTCACAAAAAGCGTAACAGCAACAGCAGCAACAACAACACCAACGACGGCAACAAAATCAGTAGCAGGTGTGCAGCAGGAACAGCGCCAGCATTGGTCGCCGTTGGTAAGGTAAGCTGACAAGCGCCATTGTCATGCGAACGTTGTTTACGTGGTCTGTATTTCGGACCCCCGCGGAGCGTCGACGTGATAGAGCCTTGATGATAATATAAACCGGCCACACAGGTAATGTGCTGCTACCGGAACTCCTCTGGTGCTGGTGCTAATGCTGTTGCTGCTGCTGCTGCTATTGCCAGCTTTTTTGTTTGTGTATCTTGTCGGCTAGACCTGCCGCAAGGTCCGATGATCTCGGCGAACACGCCTGCTGACCCGCTCGGCCGCTGGGGCCAATGCCGCCACAACCACCACCATAACGCCTGCGGCGGCGGCCTGTCACCCGTGGCGCTCTATGGAAGAATGGCCGGCCAGCTATGACGCGGGGTAGTTAGAACTATAATACTAGAATGATTATAATACTGATGATGATGATGCTTGTCATGACGTCAGTAGCAGCAGCGATGCTCCGCCCTTAGTGTCGGTCGTGGCGGACTGCCGAACGAACCTGTTGTGGGGCTCTATCTAGATATATATCTATCTTTATGTCTATTTATTGTTCTATCTGGCTACCTATCTGAATAAAATCTCTCTGGCTGCTGTATATGCATGTTCTGATAACGCCGTCGTCGACTTCTCTTCTCTAACCAAAACAAGCCAAAACGAAAAAGCACAACGCTTGCCCAAGCAACGCTTGCTCAAGCCGCTGCCGACATCGCCTCCTCGACCATAAATGGCTCGCTCTACCGTCCAGGAGGTCTGCGGGATACGCTACAGGACAGACGGCCAGGTTAGACCGCCAGACCGTCGCCCTGGCGGCGACGGATACGTCGAAAACAGAGCACGATCTCTAGTCGTAGTGGTAGTACCATGGTTGCTTCTACTGCTACGACGATGCATGCAGTGCATCTCCAGCGCCTTGATCACCACCGGCGGCGGTACCTGTAGCACGGCCTCCATCTACCGTAACCACGACCACGACGGCGAGGAAGGGATAGCCTGTCTGTCTGTCTGCCTGCTTGCAGAGCTAACGCCACCCCCGCCAGCGCCGGCGTCGCCACCCACCCTTATGGCTGCTGACCTACAAGTGAAGCTGATAGCAAGCTATAGTAGAATATTGCAGTAGTAGTAGTAGTAGGAGCAAGTAGTATGCAATATTGTGTAGTAGAAAGCATTTTTTAAGTAGTAAGCAGTGCACGCAGGCCATGCCCGTCGGCACCCGGTGCTGTATCGCTTACTACCGCTACTACTTCGGCTCATTCCTCCAAGGGTTGTTGTTGTTGTTGCTGTTAAGGCCACGATAATATTATGATGGACAGTAAACGTCGTACACTTAACCACAGATACACATACGTACATTCCGATATGCATGTGCGCGCTTTCAGACCGCAGAACCGATTTACCGTTTTGAACATTATACAATTATATTTAGTATGCATTCTACTCGTACAAATAGAACTATTAAATTTAATAAGACTACTGCGAACCATTACTACGTCATTCTCTACTATTCTGCTTTGTACACGATGGCCTACTCTCTTATATTCAGTTTATATTGATACATTTGGTAGACGCCTTATGTGATTTAGCTTTTGTCAAGCATTTGTATCGTTATTTCTGGCAATTTACATAATGCATACTACAAATATAAAAACAGTGCAATAGCTTTAATTTCGTGACCAATAGGCTAACCGGTGCCCATTAATCAAAATTGTGTCAAGCAGTTAAACAACGAGGCTATCGATACGTCGCCCAGCATGTCACGAGAATGCCAATAAACATCGAATGCGCCGGGCCCGTGTGAAAATGACAAACTCTATTGCCATGAACTATTCTAGAAAATGTATGTACGCTAATGGTTGAGTAATGGAGTCTAAATTGTAGATTCTGCCGTAAGTCTATATATATATATATATATATATATACGAGGGCGAAATGGCATGCTATTGTGCTTTGTATTTTGCAAGACCGAAATCATCACGGTCTTCCGGTCTGTATGGCCAAATTTTGCGCCAATCGGAAGCGGCCTTTATTATTTGAGTTTGGTGCAACGAAGTGAAGAAAACGAAACGGTGAAATTATATTCTCTAAAGTAGTGCAAACGTTACGAACTACCTATAATGATGAAGCACTGGGCCGAGACACTGTGGTACCGACGATTTCGCGACGCAACCGAATAGACCGAAGATGACCCCCGTTTGGAAAGACCTTCGACGACAACGAAACGTTGAAAAGTGGTGACATCGTACTCAACAAACGGCGTATGTTTATTAGGGAGATAGCTGACAAATTTAATGGGAGAGTAAGGGCTATTTTATGGATCAGTTACAACAGTCTTGACCGGTATCTAATGCGTCAGAACATTAGCAACGAAGTTCCGAAAAATGGATTTTCCAGCAAATGGACGCTCCTCAGTGAATGTCGTATGTGAACTTTCGGGCGATAGCAGAAGACCTAGGATTGCCACAGAGGGTAAATACACGAGACGAGTCATGGGAATATGGTTATGGCATCGAGACCGAAGCTTAATTCTTCCAGTGGTGCTCCTAAGAAGGTAATCGATCGATTCAAATTCAGACAAAACCGGCTCGACACCAAGGTTTGTGTGATTGTTTTTTTTTCAATTGTAAAAGAATTATTATTTACGTATGGAATCATCTTGCCACCGGGTTTTACGGCCAATAAAAAATATTACCGCAAATGTTTTTTAAAATTTCGCAAATTCGGCGAGAACGTCCGACGGCGAGAAAACCTGAACTCTGGACAAGCAACTCTTGGGTCTTTATCACGACAACGCGTCTTCACACATATTGTTGCCAATTTCAGATTATTTAACAAAAACATTTTGATTTATATACTTTTGCAACTTCTCTATTCGCCGGAATTGGCTCCGTACGATTTTCTCCGGTCCCACAGGTAAAAAATTAGGGCACCACGTCTGAAGACTACAGAAGAGATGTAGGATTACTTGAAGGAGCAGCTCAACTCGATTCCGAAAGACACGTTAAAACTCGAAGAATGGGAAAGAAGGTGGCACATGTGCATCGCAGCGGGCTGGAGTTAGTTTGAAATAAACAAAAACTTTTTGGAAGATTAATCAGACAATTTTTAATACTTATGTAACAAAACGTATTAAACAATCTTTGTAGCATTAACACACATTCACGCTATAGCATGCATCAGTAAATCTCCCGGTTACGAAACAAGTAAAATTTTGTACAATAATAGGTAATTCTAACCAAAAAAAATTATATATGGTAGTGGATGAAGGGGCCACAGTTGAGAGGTTGTAGATTTTCTTAAATGACGCGTTTGTTCATGGAACGGGAAGATATCTTGTTTGGAAATAAAAGTGAAATTGTTTGTTATACACAGCTAATATGACTGGCCGGACATGGCTTTAGAAATGTGTGAATGCAAGAGCACGAATTTTTCTTATCTACAACTAGTTTCATACGAGCGTGTTCGAAAGGTTCTTCGGAATGAATTCTGCTTTGCTTAAAAACACATCTAACGCTGGCTAGCAAAAAAAATAATATCTATATATAACAGCTTGCAAAAATGAAGATTCTTAATGTCCCATATTTTATCTTTCACGTTCACTACAATGAAATAAAATATGATCATTACGCTCATAAAAGAAGAACTCACAGAGAGAGAGAACCAGTCAACACCGTCAAGGTACCGAGAGGAAAAACGGGACACATCTACAACGAGAACGATATGGCAGACCCCTGAAGTGAAAACGAAGCTCACAAGGGAGAAAGCTATTTTTAGGGGCACGAGGATAATTCGAGCAAAACAAGACGAACCCAACGAGCAAGTGCCCATAACCAAGACTACTTGCTGGGATGATCTTATCGTTTTTTCGACCAGCTTTGCTGGTTGTTGTTGTTACTGGTGTTGTTGTTGTTGTTACTGGTGTTGTTGTTGTTGCTGTTGTTGCTGCTATTGCTGTTGTTGTTGCTGTTGCTGTTGTTGTTGTTGTTGTTGTTGTTGTTGTTGCTGTTGCTGCTGTTGTTGCTATCGCCGTTATAGTTGATGGCAGCGATGGTACTGGATGCAGAAGGTAACGCAGCACAATCAAGCTAACACCGGGTAGGGCCGGACCGCCCGGCGGTCTAACATACAGGCAGATAGACAAATAGACGAGTCTTAGTAGGGGACACACCGAGGCGGTCAAGTTCTTGTCGTCATCATACGAAGTCGAAGCTGCTGCCATTTGTATTGTTATTATTGTTGTTGTTGTCGTCGTTGTTGTTGCTGCTGCTGCTGTTGTTGTTGTTGTTGTTGTTGTTGTTGTTGTTGTTGTCGCCGACACGATCGTCTTCCCCTCAAGCCTGACCGACCGGTAGATTCTCCAACGTCAAATGGCGATGTCCACGCAAGGGGCGTTGCCAGTTGTCGTCGTTATCATTTTGTCTCTCTTGCTTCTTGCTCGTTCTTTCTCTAGTTTGCTATCTCTCTCTTTCTCTCGCTCGTCCCCCTCTCTCTATATACCTCTCTTCTTTCAATTTCTTTCCTGTCTTGCTACACATTTATAGGTCGTCTGGTGTTTTTTCCCCAATATGTTTGTCCCTTGTTTTAAACTGCTCTCACCTCACTAGTGCTTCGCCTCGACCCGACCCGCACCCGGACGACCACCATCATGTTCTCCTGGACCTGGTCTTGGTGTGATTTTGCTCAACGCCGCCGCTGTCGACGCCCCCGCCGTTGCTGCTGCTGCTGTAATTTGCTCAACAGCACAAACTAGACGTACGGTTGATATTTCTGCGACCATTATTGTAGTGATACGAGTCTCTGACACAACATCACGGTGAGCACGTGCCTGTGTTTCTGTATCACGGTGGGTCATGGGGCCTCTGCCGCGTCTTGCTGATAGGGGATATTTGTGTTCATCTTAAACAGAGGTCACGGCAGAGGTAATCGGGGAAGCGGGGGGGGGGGATCAGGACTGAAAGAGACAGTGGTCAAGAGTGTTGTCTGTACGTGCAGGCTCATATTTATGGAGACCGGCTTACCTGCGTACCAGCTTGGCCAGCATTGAGACAGGTGGTAGTTCGGTGGTCGCTACCAAATCTCGCTGGACAATTTCGTTTTCATTTAATAGTGAAACGGTAAGCATCGTTATCGAGTTGTCGAGTTTAATCTGTATCTATGAAACAAGAATAACAAAGTGCTCTATGCGCTGGCGTATGTGTATGTGTGCTCTATGTAGTAGACGAGCTGTTGGAACTCTGGAATGCGTTTGGCACGTTGGGAGCGTATATATATATATATATATATATATATATATATATATATATATTTACATGATGCATAACTGTATGTATCTATTAGATTAGGCAGCAGAGCCGATAGATAAACCACGCACATTTTCGCTGCGATTTACTTGTTAAGCAGGCTAGGTGAGTAGTTGATACTTCTTTATACTTTACTTCGTTGAGGCCGTTTCATCTTCGGGTTAGATTTTGATAGTTGACAAGCTGTACGCAGGTTGAGAAGAGTTCTTGAAGAGCTCGTGAAAACACACAACTTCACGGAGCCCTTCTGCTGACAATTCACGACAAGTCACACTTAAACAATCAACTGTCAGTATCAATGTCCGGGTTCCACCGGTATATCTATATGTTCTCTTTACTGAAAGAACTTCTTTAAAAATTAGTTTCCTTCTATTTATGTAGTACTATTTCATTGCGATGCTTGTAAGTGATAACGTTAAGCGGCTCTTGCCTATGTTGACGTACCTGGCAATAACTTTTGTCAAGAATGTAGCATTTGACATAAATTGAATGGGTGTATAAAATGTTGATGAGCTCTACGCAATGAAGGTGGGTCGCACATATCGCACTGCACTGGTGGTGACATGCGCTGCAGCAATTTTGTTTTCATCACATCTGCTCGGATGATCATACGCTTACGATCCGTGTTCTTGTTTCGACTCTTATTGTTGCCAGGTTTCTGTAAGGCACACATTCTACGGGGGCCGACTGCTGACGCTCGACACACGCTTTTGGCTGAAGATATAGTGCGCAATGCCGGGGACTCATTTTTCGGCAGTGAGGTGCTGGTGAACACACTGAGCTGGTCTGAGTTGCGGTACAACTAGAATTAGGATTTTTTTAAGAAGCTTGTTGTTAATTCTAGACTATCCTTTGTCCCCTACGGGCTCGAAGCTCACTGTGAGGCAAATGTACAATCCACTGAAAACCGTGTTAAGATATACAGGGTTTCTCCAAGAGTCCTAGTGGCAGCACGGCCGTTGACTCTCAGCGGTATATGGTTTTAACACCTATTATCTGTAACATCGCTTTAGGAAAATTCGATGAACAACAGGGATCGAACCTGCAACACCCCGGTAGGTGACAACCATGACTAGGGCACTAGTTTCCTAGACCACGCCGCCACTAACGGTACATTTTTAAGATAGCTTAGTTGTGCACAGGTTTTGCACCTGCTTAGTAGTAGACCGTTTTTCCTGAGTTTTCCTGCATCGCTAGATCGACTCGAACCAAGCAGATAACAGATAAAGATTTCAGCTCAGAGATAGAATGGCCAAACATTTAGGGTATGATGCATGTAAGGCAGTCGTTGAACTTGTACAGGCACTGTCATACAAGCGTTCGCTAGCTTTGTACTTCGCAACGCGGTCCAGTTCGTTCAGTACAACTCTTCAAACTTCGATGCTAGATTATCGTCTTCGTGTCGTGTTAGTGTTTTGCGTGCCACTCGAACTTTGGTGAGTAGCATACATCGCAGTACTCTTAAGCGCCGAATGGCGATCATAGTTGCGTTTAAGATTTTTCTTAAACCTCTGTATATGCAGGGTCTGTTTATAGGCAGAAAGATAAATAAAAACCCATACATGATAAACAAATACAACTCCCCACCAGCAGATTAGAGGCTTTGTATTGCCAAGTTTACCGCCTGCAACGCTTTACGGGCACAGAAGTTCACCACAACACCTGCAGCAGGATAATACGCTAGGCGCGGAGTGCAGATGTTCGCCGCCATTCTTACGGCTCAGTTCGAATCGCGTGTCCTGTGAACGTGCCCAGGCGGCAGTTACCCATGTCGCACAAAAAATGCAGACAGAAAGTAGACTTCCTCCTTTGAGGTGACAAAACAAAAATTAATCCTTGGCCGTAGAGCCTCATCGTCGAGCGTTGTTGCATGGCTGACCGTACGATGAAAGCAAATTATTTTTTATTTTCAGTTGCGGCAGCAAAAGGCAGCCACAATACCAGCAACAGCCTAGCAGAAGGTCTCCTGAGACCATCGTTCGATGTCATCTCCTGTCTGTCGAAGAAGGCTTCACTCAGGCCTCCCCTGGTAATGATGATGATGATGACGACGATAATGTGATCGACTCGTGCGATTATCAGCATCATTGAGTTGACAGCAAATGATAGCAACAGCACCAACCCTATACGACAGTAACGGCGCTAGCCGGCCATTCCATGCCTTAATCAACGATGACTAAACTCCTTCGCTCACCTGCGTCTACAGCTTTTCCACAGAGTGAGAGAGAAGGGTAGGGGCTCTGTTGTTGTATTTAAGAGCCGTCCTCCATCCCCTGGTTGATGCTGGAAGTGTTGTTGTTGTTCTTGCTGTTGTTGTTGTTGTTGTTGTTGTGAGTGTTGCTCTGAGTCGTGTTGTTGTCGTCGTCGTCGTGTTTCTTTCCGTTAGCTTCAACTATAAAAACAGCGTGGTGGGCGTCAGACAGGCGTAGCAGGTGCCACCTCAACCATTGAGGTGGTGGACATCGTCCGATAAGGAAATCAAGATAATAAATACGCTCCTCATACCACCCGCGAACACACAAGCTTGTATCTGTGTACACACACCGCCCATGTACAGGTACGAGAACACACCGAGAGATGGGACACGACACATTTTTCGAGTTTACGGCTGATAACTACACGAGATATTAAGAGCAACAGCAGCAGCATCAACCTCTGTCGTTGTTGTTGATGTTGTTGTTGTTTTCGCAGTTGTCGTTGCTACTGTTGCTGTTGTTGTTTTTGTTGTTGTTGGTGTTGTTGTTATTTTTGTTATTGTTGGTGTTGTCGGTGTTGTTGTTGCTGCTGCTGGTGATGGTGAATCTATCAGTTTCGTCGTTGTGCTAATACAAATACCTAGCAATTGTATTTGTTGCTATTCCTGCTGTTGCGGCTGCTGTTGTTGCCACCGCCGCCGTTGCTGTTGTGGCACCGTTACTGTCATTATTGTTGTCGTTTTCCCGCTTGTACCACCTCCAATACCACCTCCAGCGTACATAACTTGGTGGCTATCCTGTTGTCGTTGTTTTTGTTGCTGCTGATACCGTGAAGTAGCGATAATAGAAACAACAACAATAATATTAACAGCAACATCGATAACTCGGACGAAAACAACAACAACAACAGCAACGACAACAACAATAACAACAACAACAATAACAACAACAACAGCAGCAGCAAAAACAACAACAACGGCAACAACAGCAACAACAGCAACAACAACAACAGCAACAACAACAACAGCAACAACAACAACGGCAACAACAGCAACAGCAACAACAACAACAATTTAACAATAACAACGACGACACCGCCGCCGCCATTACCACCACCACCGCCACCGCCACACCGACGAGCACACCGCTCGCTACACGCTTCGCTGTATCGATCCAATTTGAGAGGAGATAAGTTGTCAACATTAAATGCAGTCGAGCGGGCGAATCGAAGCTCGCGAACACTAGGGGGGGTCGGTCTCTCTCTAGTCGACTCTGCGACGGGGTGGCCGTGCAGGCGGCGGGCGAGCGGCTTGTGGGCTTCTATGGGCCAGACGCCGAGAAAGAATTCACTGGCACGCTTGTTGCTGTTCCCGCCTCACTGGACGGGGCTACTACTTCGTAGCTGGCGGCACGCTTCTTGTGCGATCTCCGCCGTGCGATTGCGGCCGCCGCCACACTGCCACCGCCGGGAGCAAGTCGACAATTCGACGAGCAGTGCAAATCCAATGTTATGGACAATTTTGAATTTTTAGTGGTAGTCGTAGTAGTAGTAGCAGTAGTCGTAGGCGTAGTAGTAGTGGTAGTCGTAGTAGTCGTAGTCGAAGTAGTAGCAGTACTGGTGGTAACAGTGGTAGCAAAAGGTAGGCAGACCGACACCAACAGATCCCGTGACGGCGATAACGTGACGGCAATATGGGCCGCCCTAAGCAGGTGCGGATGTATCAGCGTTATGATTCTTGGCCGCTCATATGCGCCATGCAAATCACTGAAATCGACTACGGACGACTTGGACATCTATTCAACTTTGATCAGCGACGCCACCGACTACCGTTTCGGGGCAACTTTGAAGCGTAGCGCATGTACATAAAAAACATCTATTTGTATATATATATACCTGTATATATATATATAAGTTTACATTCACATGCATTTGCATATGGATGTATAAATCTATACAAACCTATATATATATATATACACGCGTATGCACATATATATGCATCTATCAAGGTGATAAACAAACAAATACCGTTTGCTTCGGGCAGAGCCTATGCAACTGCCTATTGAGTACAATATCAAAACGATTGTAAATAAACACACCTTTCTGTCATAATAAAAGCGTCTTGTACGCAAGACGAGGATAAAAAGCTCATTTATTTATGTAATAAAGGGTAAGGAATGACTGGTCGCAGGCGGGGCCTCTGCAGTGTGTCTGTGCATATATGCGTAAGGTAAGTTCTGCCTAAGGAAATTTGAACATGTCGCGTAGGGATACACTAGAGAGACATCTGGAGACGCGAATTAAGCGTCCGGTGGGGTTATGGGCATCCGCGGACGCCTAAGATTTTCAAGCTCAAACACTTTCACCAGGCGCATGATGGAGAAAAGAAGCAGGCGTGTGATGTGTCCTGTCCAATTGATACTGCGACAGTGCCGGCGAAAACATCATGGCGTTTCCGCTGCAACATTCGCAATGCGAATGTTGACAATGATGGTGGAAGCCAGCGTTGAAATAGTGTGGACAATTGTGCGCGACAAGTTGAGTTACTGGACTGGTCAGGGAACTGCAAAAATAACATCGTAAGACTAGCGCTTTAACAGGAACGGATCGTTACTGGTGTCGAGAGTTGATGCAATCGCTTCGAGTCAGAGATAAAGCGGGACAACCTGCAATGGAAACATACGTCGTTACCTTGCTCTTTAAAAAAACTTAACCTTTTAAGTCGGACTTTGAACTCACCTTATATATAGCGGCCAAGAATCATAACGCTGATACATCCGCACCTGCTTAGGGCGGCCCATATTGCCGTCACGTTATCGCCGTCACGGGATCTGTTGGTGTCGGTCTGCCTACCTTTTGCTACCACTATTACCACCAGTACTGCTACTACTTCGACTACGACGACTACTACTACTACTACTACGCCTACTGCTACTACTACTACGACTACCACTAAAAATTCAAAAATTGTCCATAACATTGGTTTTGCACTGCTCGTCGAATTGTCGACTTGCTCCCAGCGGCCGCAATCGCACGGCGGAGATCGCACAAGAAGCGTGCCGCCAGCTACGAAGTAGTAGACCCCGTCCAGTGAGGCGGGAACAGCAACAGCATATTTGCACACATGATTGGTAATGGAGCATGCTGGAAGAGAGAAGAACGTAAAATCGTAGACCTCGAAGACAAATAGAATTTCGTGCCAATATCTATGGAGACATTAGGGTCTATCAGCGGTAGTGCGACATTCGAGCTTATTCGAGATGTGGCATGTGGAATGGAAGCAGTAATAAGTTGTCAAGCCAGAAGGCGTGGTGCATTCGTGTGCGCCTCGCGACCGGAGAAGACACATAGATGCACGGGTTCGATTCGTTGCACATTTGTATTTATGGGGTCCGCATTACGAAGCAATGCAAAAGCAGTCCCGTGGACGTTAAATGTTGGTCAGCCCGAAAAAAAGTAACAGGCGACCAGCGCGAAGAAGATCATTTAAGACAACTGTTGTCTCAATGGATCACAGCCGATTACGCACTTGCGTACGTAATAGAAACAGATTTCCTTTGCACAGTAAAGAGGAATATTCACGACAGAGTGCGCATAGTAAGAGCTAAAAAACTAGTCGTGTCACGAATGCAGAATGGCACAAGACAGAATTTACTCTAAGGGCAACGCGGAATTCCGGGCAATCAATAAAAAATGCGGTGACTTTTTTCTCGATTATGTAAGTGACCCCATTAAAACCAAAGACATATGATGCGTACATATATTTTAAACCTGCATTTGACTTTATTTGAAGAACCCATCTTTCAAACACCATCCGCACTAATACAAGGAACTATGCAAGTCTTTTTCGGGACGTGACATACAAAAACACTCTGCTGTGAGCCCATTCCTCGTCAACAATGTCTATGGCAGCCCAGATCGAATATTTTAGGCAAAACTAAAGCTTCGTACGCTTTCTACACAGTCGACTTGGTTATATCTTAGCAAAGTCGCGATAACATATGCAGAACTTCCTAAGCGAAACAGCAAGCTGGTGCACAGGGAGCATGCAGTCAATGTAGCCAAACAGAAACTTATGCGTTTAAATTTAAAACAGATGCTTTATTTATTTATGCCACAGTAAACCATTGTACTCAGCGGCGGTGTAGTCCGAGGGGCTTGTGCGCTAGTCATCATTTTCGTCTACCAGGGTGTCGCCAGTTTGATCCCTATAATTGATCAAATACATTTATGGATTCATAATCATTCATGTCATTCATAATTGATCAAATCCCTTATATTGTTCTCTGAGCGATGCTCATTAAGAATAGATGACAAATATTACCAATGAGAGGCTGCTACAACGACTGTTGAGGAACCCTAGAGATCTCAACATGTTTTGTCCTCGGTGAATTGAAGATATGTCCCACGATGAGTTCCAGACCCAATGGGGTTAAATGATGTTCTAGAATTAAATACCACTCTTTCAAAAAATGATCTCAATTCTTTCCAAATGCGAAACGTCGTTGAAGGTTGTCAACCATTTTACTTAGCTCAGTGTTACTGTGGCCCCATGACTTGCGTTCAACAGACAGTTTAAGTTTCCCTACATAGTTGTCCAAAGTCCACGTTCGCGTAGAACCAGTCAACGCAAGGAACCGATCATATGTGTTTAGCGGAAAATTCTGCATTATCTGAATAACACCACATGCAAGCTAGCAAACGGCAAATAGCCAGGTTAAGGAAAGTCATGAAAAGTCGATATATTGTTATATTGTTATGTGTTACGTTGAAGCTTTCACGTGCAGCTGTTACGACCAAAAATTCACGCCTGAACAACTTTCAGGCCAGAGCAAAATCAATGCTAATCAGTTCAATACCAAAGTGATGGTGTTGCGTTACGTAGCTGCCAAGTAACCAAGCTTTTTCGACAGTCATTGTTGTTTTGTTTTACCTTAAAGCTTTCACGTTCCGAACCGCAGAGTTTTTCCTAGACGTGCAAAAGTGATAGGCACAAAATTAAAATTTTCATTTCGTTTGATAATAGTCGTTTGGAAGTAAATTTTGGTCGCAATGGCAAAATTGTACGGTTCTGCACGAGAACGCTTAAACGTGAGACATAGCTAGATATCGAATCTTTTACTTTCCTTAAGCCGAATAAACGACTTTCGCTAGTTTGCGTCGCCATTGCGTCAGGCTAAGCAAAATTTTCCACCGAACACGCCGGTATGATCGGCTCTTTTACGCGTTGAGTATAGTTCTACCGCAAACGTAGATCTTGCATAGCTATGTAGGCGAAAAAAAAACAGAATAGCTACTTTTATAAATTTCATCGTACATTTTAGCCCATACGAGCAGCAACCGTAGACGTCGAGGGCGCGGCAAGACAACGTCATAATAAATGTCTGCCGCTGCCGCTGTGTTAACCAGCTATCACTAGTGTACTAGTCGGTGGTTGTTGTCAAAAGTTTGCTTTTTACTAGCAAGTACAAAGCCCCAAGTGCCGACCAGCCGAGATCGCGTTCGGCTAAAGTACGGAGACACGCCATGGAACAGACGCCCGCCGCCTTTCGATCCTGTCCACCCTTATCGTGACATCATACGACTTCATCGATGCCGAGCAACCAACAACTCGACGTCGATGGGTTTTTGGCAATTTTGGTCAACCAGCCGGCCGGCCTGCGCGTTCCCTCTTCAGAGTTGGTCCACGGCGTATGAAACATTTGTTCAATCGTTTGTTCTTTCACTAGCGCTGTCTCGCCCTTTCGGCTGATTCTCACCGCAGTACAGTTCCCCAGAGGCTGTCGCCACCGCTGCAGCTGCCGTTGTTTTTGTTGTTGCTATTCTTATGGCTGTTGTTGTTGTTGTCGTCTGTCGTCGTCGTTGTCGTTATTGTTAAGATTGTTGTTGTTGCTGTTGTTGTCGTCGTCGTTGTTGCGTTGTTGTTGAGGTTGTTGTTGCCATCGCCGGAGTACAGGGAACAGGGTCGTTGTCGTCGTCGTCTAACATTGTTACCACAATCGATGTTACGCCACGCCGACCTCGACTAAGCTTTTTCTTCACTTCTTGCGGTGAGGTTCGGCCGCCGTGGCCATCATGGCACAGTTGCTTCGGCCATCGTCGTGATGTAGTCGTCGTCGTTGTCCTTCTTCTCCTGAGAAGAATGGATGGATGATTTCTCCATCCCGTTGGGACAGGAGATTTTTAGCCGTCCGGACTCCGGGCAGCGCTGGCACACGGACACCTTCGGGCGATGCTGCAGCCACGTCCAGCAGCTGCTACTACAGAGAGTACTACTATGACGATTACTACGGCTACGCTGACTGCTATAAACAAGTTGGCTGGCGACATCAACCGCTCTTGACACTTGTTCAAATCAGTTGTCCCAGTTGTTCTTGTTCACCGAATGAGTCCGCGGCTGTCGATTTGAACTGTCTCCAGAGCAGTCGCCGCGGCAGCAGTAACAGCAGGAGCAATAAAGTGTTTAGAATCGTTAGAACTAGTTCCCAATACCTAGCAGCAACATAAAATCATTTGACGCAACGGCAACGAAACCACGTACACTATTGGTACATAGTGATTGAGGTCTTGTTTTGATGTTGCATATCTATATTTATACTTATGAAATTGTATATACAAATATTAGAGGTTGGCCGATTCCATCACACACAGGTGGCTTTATGGCTTTTAAAGGGAGCAGATTATGAGCGTTAAGGCTATAGCGTTATCGGGAGGAAATAATAGCGTTGACGTAAAACATAAGCATACACAGCCTGAAGATTGTATCTACAAACAACCTTCCAACAATCAGAAATAATTCCGTCTTCTACAGCGCGTTCTGGTGAGCCAAAAAGCGGCTCAGCACGCGATATGGATTTCTTATGTATTAAGTATATATATATATTTTTTTTTTTGTTTAAATTTTGCCACATTACACACATTTATTATATCCAGTCGTATAAAGACTACAATGATACATGCTCATAGAGTAACAGCGGAGACTTCCATCGACATTTAGGGTCTTGAATTACTTTGAAACACGAGCTCTCTATATTTGACACAGCTACACCGCGAATAAATTATACAGCTACTAGCAAAATGCATGTTTTAGCGAGTGATTTAAGCGGAATAACGACGTTTAGGTTTATTTTACGGCTCGACGAAGACAAAGGCAGCAACTATACTTAATGCTCAGTGAACTTCCCGTTAAGTCGGATGACCTCAAGAATATGGTTAGGGCGTTAAACAACTTTCGGATGACGTCTTATGAGAGCTCGCCCTAAGCCTTTACAAGGTTCTACCTGGTTCGAACATTGTTTTCCGGCGGTGTAAACCTTTCGGGAGAGCCAGCTCCACACATTCTTGATGATATTAAGATTAGGTGAGACTGCAGACCAGCGTAGGACCTCAATGTGACGTTGTTCGAACTAGCTTCCGATCAGCCTGGCGGTGTGAATCTGAGCCTTATCGTGTCGAAAAACGAAGTCTGGCCGTCCCGTTAGCTCAAAATGCGCCGATTGTTCTTCTAGTAGATCCCAATTGCGCCTTGAATTAGCACGGCCGTCTAAAAACACAATCGACAACATTGTCTGATACCCGACAGCGGCCCAGATCACCACCAGTTTTAAACAAAATTCGTTCTTCCTTGCGCACATTGTAGAAATAATAGTTTAATCCATGCGGTCCATCAAAATTGAACATTTCTTATCTGAAATAAGCACTCTGTGCCACCCAGTGGTCCATGACATCGTATCGTGGGCACTCAGTGGTCCATGACATCGTATCGTGGGCGAAATAAGACGAGCTTTCAGCGGTCAGCGGTCAATCGTGTTTTTTTTTCGTAAGCTAATGTGTCGTCCTGAGGAGGTTTTGCACATTTCGCTAGTTCGTTTGCGCACCAGTCGCCGCCACAATTGCTTTTGTCGAGAGCGCAGAGTTCGATGCCTGCTTCAGAACTGCACGCTTGCTTTTTTCCGAAATGGCATTGGACGCCCGGAACCATTTTTTACAGCGTAATTTTCACCTAAATTCACGAAGTTGTTCATTAGTTGGGCTAATCGCCCCAATTGACAAGAAATTTCGCGATTAGAGAGGCCGGTGTCCTTGATTTGGGCCTTTTTGTCGCTCGTAAGGCGCCGGCCTAAGCCCATCGATCCAACACAGAAAACACTTCTGATAAAAGGTATGTTTTTGTTTCTGCCGAGCCGTAAAATAAGCCTAAACGTCGTTGTTCCACTTAATTCGCTCGCTAAGACATGCATCTTTCCAGTGGCTGTATAATTTATTCGCGGTGTAACTGTGTCAACTATAGAGATCTCGTGTTTCAAAGTAATGCGAGAACCCAACTGTCGATGGAAGTATCCGCTGTTGCTATACGAGCATGTATCTTCACTGTAGTCTTTACATGACTGGATATAATAAGTGTGTGTAATGTGGCAAAAGTTAAACAAGAAAAAGTTAAAATGAAAAAAAGGTAGCTGTTTTTTTCACTAACTGTAAATACGTGTCTGCACCTGTAGTGCAGGATTCCAGTAATAACTGATAATCGTAGAAAAGCCTAACTCTGGTAGGGCTGTTTAGACAATTAGTACAACTTCAGCCTCACAACGTATATATAAGAGTACGTTTCTAAAATTTACTTTTCTTGGGGCGCCGTTAGCTGGCTTCTGGCTCACAAAGATGTTATATAGCCAATGTACTTGCTTGGTATTATTTGGAAGACGCTATGCGATCGCATTTATCTCCATGTTCTACGAACTGTAATGATATATATATATATATTTATATATATATAACATCATGGTACTCTATAGAGTAACAAGACAGGATAGTATTTTGTTAGCATGCGGAGCGAACACAAAGGGGTGATGTCTAAGCAGGCATGAGCAGCGATGACTGACTGACAGCTTGCGTGATCTCTCTTGTGGGTTGTGTCTCTGTCTTCTGTCTGTAGACGGTACCTTTCTGTACTACGGCGCGAAGGGATCGCTTTCTCTCTCAGTTTTTTGAGATTCGATATCGGCGAGGGCGTAACACTTTGGCCTACACAAGCGGCCGGCCAGCACTAATACACATTACGACTGCGGTCGAACTAACACGTCGAGCAGGCGCACGACGAAAGCGGCTAGAGCTGGGCCTTAAGTGGGCTGGGTAGCCGAGCGTTTGTGGGAAACAAAACACCTCGCTCAGGACATACATGCGTGCGTGCCGACGTGTTTGTGAATGTATGTCTCTCGATGCTAGTGATACCGCGCCAGCAACCGCCACAACCAGCGCCTAGTATTGTCTACCGAGTTGTTCCTACGATTGTTTTGCTAATTCAGCCCATGCTGTCATTTCGTGGCGATGCCGATGGTGAGGATGATGACGGCGAAACTTTGTCCTCTCAGTACGACTGTTGTTGCTATTGTTGTTGCTATTGCTATTGTTGTTGTTGTTGTTGTTGTTGTTGTCGTATTGCAACTTCGGAGTGCCTTCGGAGATCGGTGTCAGTATTTCTCAATACATCGGTCTCTCACACATTTCCACTCTTTTATGTTTCTCTATTGCGCACACTTTCTCGGCTTCAGCCGCCTACCCCGTGTCCCTAGCTCATCAATGCCCCTCGCTCCCTACGTCGCGGCTGTGTTTGGAATTTCTCCGGAGAGGTAAAAGGTGAAGAGGTCTAGCCTCTCCTCTCTCTCTGTGTCGACGGTCTATGATTTGAATGACAGCAGCAGCGGCAGCAGCACAGTCCAGATGCAGTTGGCATACTGCGTGTGGATAGATACCTGCGAATGCATGCTTGTACGTGTGTTTCGTGTGAAGGGAAAGAGATGGCCGAGGGCGGGCCGAGGTTGGGCTTAGAGCTGGGGTAGAAGCAGCGAGGTGCGAGCCGTTATTTTTTTGAAAAGTTACCGCCAATTATCTCTACAGCAACAGTGAGAATCGTCGCCACCTTCTCTGTGTGCGCGCGATCTGTGTACGAAGCTGACGAACCTCCTCAATCGACTGCCGCCCTTCTGATTCACCCGTCGTTTCTCGTCGTCGTCGCTGTTGCTGCTGCTGCTTGCGAAACCGTTAATGCTGCTCACCTTTCATTGCTGCTGCTGTCCTAAGGATGGGTGCTACATCGTACATATCTTGTCGACGCACCTTATCGGGCCGAGTTGTGCTCGTTTGTTCGTCGTGATGGTCGCTGTCATCCGTCGTCGTCCTTCTCGTAGTTTACCAGTAATAGTAGTAGCAGTAATAGTAGTAGTAGAAGTAGTAGTATTCGTACTGATAGTGGTAACAGTAGTACGAGCCACTTGTGTTACTTCCGGCTGGCGTACTACATCACACAATGCTTAATGCTCATGTCGTTGTTGTTGCTGCTGCTGCTGCTTTTGTTGTTGTTGCTGCTGCTGCTGTTGTTGTTGTTGTTGTGTTGTTGTTGTTTTTTGTGGTGGTTTTAGACTAGATCGTTTGTATCGTCGTTGTCGTCGTCATCGTCGTAATCATCATTTGTTGGTCTTGTTCTTCATTTTCTCCTTCTCTTCCTCGGCCTTCTCCTTGCTCTCCTTTCTTCTCCGCTTGCTCTTCTACCACTCTTTGCAGTCCACCGATTGCCGCCACTGCCCCCCCTCCGCCCCTGCCCCGACGACTGATGCGCTTCGCAGTGAGTATTTGAGACTTGATGCAGGGAATAGCGAGCCCGCGAACGAACGGCGACCGAGCGCTACAACAACTGCGGCGTGAACCACGCGATTGAGTTTCAAACCGGCCCGCCCGCCCGGTCGCCAGCCAGCCATGCCTGCTCGCCCGACCGACCGACGAGTTGGTTTGGTGCTCTCTAATTGGGCTTGTCTTCTTTCTTAAAGTTCGCTGCTCTGCACACCACGAACTCCACCATCGCCATGGTTGAGCCCCCCTCGCCTCTGTAACGCCCGGTTCTCCTGCCCGGCCACAGAACGCGAGGCGTCCACGAGACGGTTGTTCGAGCTCCTTTTTAAAGCTGCCGCTGCTGAGACAACGATTGCGACTACGACTAACATTACCACTATTACTACTACTGCTGATGCTGCTGTTGCTGCTGCTGCTGCTGCAAGCCGACACCATCCAAGGTAAGACCGTCGAAGAGGGTGACTCGATCGACCCTTTCCCCAGTCCAACAGCTACGGCAAGGGAGAGGGCGCCGGCTAGCAACATCATCATCTAAATCATTATCAGCAGAATCATCATCATCATTGTCAGCAGCAGCAGAAGTAGCAGGAAAGGTCGGGTCTTGAAGGGTCGGGTTACCCAAATTGGCAGAGTGTATAATCGCCTCGCCGCCGCCGCCAGCGTTGCTCCCCCTGGGGAACCGCAGCAGAAGCCAGAGCGCAGGCTTGAGCGACCGTCCTGGCGAGCGAGTGGCGCAGAACTGTCGGACTAGTAGGAGCGCGTACTTTAAAGCACGGGGGTGTTGGCGTGGACGGGCAGCAGACGACGACAACGAGTGTCCGTCCGTCCGGGGGTCACAGCGTAGACAGGGAGACGGGCTCGCCACCGAGGAACACACTGGGAATACGAGAGGAATAAGAGGAAGAAAGAGGACGAGAAAGAGAGATAAAGAAGCACCAGGCTGTAGGAATAGAGGGTGCCGAGCAAAGGGCTCCAATATAGTATTAGGGTGATCGCGCAGACCCGCGCGAGGTCGGGCTAAAGGCGTTAAGGCGCGCTCCTGGGTTGAAACGCCCCGCCTGGCTGTTCGTAGCAAACTAGAGCTACGAGCTGCTAGCGAGCTAGCAGGAGGCAGCGGTCGGTCGGTCGGTCGGACGGTTGGTCGTGTGGGTGGACGCGAAACGATGTAACAAATGAACATAATTTCACAACTCGTGAGAGGTGCCCCCTCCCGTGCACGTCTCCGCTGCGTGAACCTTCGCCTTCAACTTCTCCACCTCGTGGTAGTGGTGGTGGTGCTGCTGCTGCAGCTCCGACTTCCATTCCTGACCCGTTGTTGTCGTCGTCGTCTTCTTCTTCTCTCCACCTCCTCCTCAACCTTTCTTTTCCCCTTCGTTCCTTTTTCCTCATCGTCGATCTCGTTGTCGGGAACGGGCAATCCGCCACCATCCGTGGCCGAGCCCACGCGCTCAACGCGAGGTTTAGCTCTTGTTGGAAAATATTACTTTGCTGCCACACCTCAGTTTTGCAATGTGGATGGA
>QVRM01000688.1:0-92079 GCA_003439945.1 Dermanyssus gallinae | reverse complement strand
CTCGAATGTGCCGATGATTGAAGCTTAA
Organism: Dermanyssus gallinae; assembly: GCA_003439945.1. Lineage (NCBI taxonomy): Eukaryota > Metazoa > Arthropoda > Arachnida > Mesostigmata > Dermanyssidae > Dermanyssus > Dermanyssus gallinae. Next base: position 92,051 of record QVRM01000688.1, on the reverse strand, counting down.
TTTTAGTCTGTCTTCGATTAAGAAGCATGCTGTCCTGCAATCAGCCGTCGATGGGATTGGTCGGGGGTGTACCGAAAATGGCACGTTTCGTTTTCTCGGTCAAACATAACGTGCTTAAACATGGTGCGCCTGTCTTAGATTATATAATAAATTATGGCAAGTTGCCGACTTTTAATTCTACATGTGACTAAAAAATAGATTCGACTGCGAGGCTTGATTCACACCGACGAAGTAGTCAGGGTGTCGTCCCCATTCATTGACACCGTTCTTCTGGCAGCCCTACTTATCGCTAGATAGCGTGCAAGATATGTTCTTGATAGGCCTACGACTGAGAGGCTTGACGCTCTTCCCACACTGTAAAAGATATAACTTACTTGAGCATTTATTTGACCTAAGTCGACATTGTTTCACTAGTCAAAAGAGTCTAACATTCAGTTAGGCCAATGACAGTGGCCCGCACGGAATTTGTTAACGGATTGGTTGCCTGGTGAAGGGCCGAATAGACACACGCAAACCCAAATCACTGCAGCCTTTGCGATGCTTAAAAATATTATATGTTTTATACTAGCAAATCATCGTGTAACCTCTTACTAGGTGACGAAAGAACGAACTAGCTAATCAGGTATAGCTAGTATCCACTACTTTCGTCATACTTTTTTGTTGACAAATATGACGAAAGTAGTAATATTATTAGACATGTGTATTTAGGTATACATGCCAAGCGAATAATAAATTAATCAATCAATTATAAATTTCAAAATCTTTGCACAACGCACCCCTCCACATGATAATACCGGCGCGTTTGTGTTATGTTATCTCGGGACACTACTCCATTCGTGGTCCTCCTGCATGTTGTTAATCTAATGCAAAGCGCATTTTTTTAAATCTCTTTTTGGCCGTCAATGCTTTTATCGACGTCCTCAATTCTTTCTTGGCGGAGGCACCTACGTATAAGGCTCCGGAAAGCTCCTTTTTATCTTTAAAATAAACGATTTCTAAATAGCCAGAGTGTTACTGGTGGTCAGCTTTGCTTAACAAATTAAAGTTAGGTCTATAAATACATTTATTGCAATTAAGGCAGTTCAAAAAGACCCGGTTACCCGACATTTACGTTTGTCCGCGTTTTTCTGCGCAATCTAGAATGCAGTGTATAGTGTAGATATTTCTTTATACTTTATCCGTTTATCTGACATTCGGCTATATGACCCATTACGTACTTCCTTAACAACACGGTTATAGTATATTCTGGTATATATTCTGGGTATTGTTATTCACCGCATGCATAACATAATTTCAGCAACCTGTAGAATTGGTGCTTGCTGATGATAAATATTGACTTCATTTTGGCTTTCCAACCTCTAAAGAACGAATCGAATAAAAATGGTCTTCTCTTTTCGAAGTGTTGATATAGTGTAGAAATTACAAAGTATCGATGTTTTGTACAAAACTAAGCAAGTGTGTCACGCTACGATCGTTGCCGTAATGATGCAGCCCTGGGTCGCCTTGTGGTTAGTATGCGTCTCGTAATATACTGCGTCGATACTCAGATTCGCCGCGACGCCGTTATAGTAATTAAATAGATCCTGCCATATATATATATATATATATATATATATATATATATATATATATGGCAGGATCTACTTAATTACTATAACGGTATTATGTTATGTCTTATGTATATATATATATATATATATATATATATATATATATATATATATATATATATATATATATATAGATCATTTGATTGGCATCTCGTTTGGTCGACGGCTATAAACATATCATAGGGTCTGTCGATCTTGTCGAAACCAGCGTTAACCGTTCGATGCGTTAATGTTTCCCCGTGCCATGGCTTTCTTCGTGTTTTTCTGCGTCTTTTCCTTCCCTCCCCCCTCCATTTCCCCCCTTCTCTCTTATTTCCTATCTACCTCTCTCTCTCTCTCTATCAGTCTTTTGTCTTTGACTTTGGTTCCAAGAAGTCGTTCAAACGATGCTGATATCCGCATGACTGGCGCTAATCGAATGAACACACCATTATCCTAGTAATGGGGTAGCGGATCACGATCGAACGACACACATGTACATACATATATGTAGTAGTGGTAGTAGACATTGCTGGCGACTGGAGCACAACCACCACCACCACCAATCACCCTTCGCAGTTTCGTTTGGGTCGTAAACTAATCTTGTGAACAAGCGATTCATGCGCGAGCCATGCTAAGCGAAACTGGCCACTGTCTTTTAGGACACGCAGACGGGATGCATACGGGACATCATGCCCCCACCTCCCCCCTGATACATGGGCAATATTTGTACGGTTTCTCACACAAACCAACGGACGCACTCATCACACCGTAGAAGTCATTGTCGAAGCTTTACAAGTTCAGAATTGAAGTTGTTTGCGTGCGTGATGGTTGTTATTGCCGTTGTGGTTGTTGTTGTTATTGTTGTTGTTGTGGTTGTTGTTGTTGCTGTTGTGAATGTTTTTGTTGTAAAATGCGGTAGAAAACTCTTATTTTTTAGCACCTCCCCTCCCTGAAAGGGGCAGGGGGAGGGGTATGGCATGTATTGGCGTAGTGGCGGGGGTGCGTATCAGACTCTGTCTGTATGTGCATTCAGCTTTTGTTCAACTTCTTTATCTTGAAATCATGCATTTTCCGTGATCGCTAACAGTTGGTAAATATCGGTTACGCCTTTATCGACACTATCAAACTGTGTCAAAATAGCAAACGGCTTTACCATTAACGCAGTCATCTAATATACGAGTAGTTAATTCTAGCTTAACTTAAGAGACGGCGGTAGGTTCTATAGCAAAACACGTATTGAGTTTGCTGACATAACGTTAGCTGATATGCTGTTGTGTCTGCATCGTCAGCTACTCTAAAGCTCATTGCAAGTCTCTCAGCCGGTCACACAGTACACCACTCTGCGGGAGAAAACTCATTTTCGGGAACCTTCCGAATATTCATCTCCGAGCGCTTGTCGTAGCTGTAAATGACGATAGATTAGGCAACTCAAACGTCAGGCTCTGTACCTTAGCGGCTATGTGCAGGTGCAGCTAATCGCAAGGTCTTCAAAGAGAAATCCGGCTTGATTTCACGCAAACCACTAGGACCAGGATCGGCCATGCCACGGTCGACTGTACAATGCGAGCTTGCGCGCCGTTTCGGCTGTTTAGGAGAGCACAGAGAGTACAGTATCTACGCCGCTAGAAGCTCATCAAACAGTGCTATACCGGTGCCAGAAGCTCTGAGAAAGACCCTGCTTAACTCATCTCTCGTCATAATGACCCGATTTGCGCGAAAAAGCTAGATCTCAGGTGAAACAGGTCCGTCTCCTCAAATCTGCGTGATGCAAATCTTAAAATCCCAAAGATCCACCGCAAGGCCTGACTTTGTTTGCTAGTCATCTGTTATTAATTCTCGCTACATAATACAAACGTAAAATGATTTCCAATGGCGTACAACATGACTGATTTTAAACGAATAAATAACATCGACTTTTAGTACAATCAATGTTTCGATAACGGCTTAATATCACAGCAACAGCGACAGAACAATATGCGTCGGAGCAAGCTAACTTCCCGGTTGTGTAAGCGGTGGCGCAAAAGCAACAAAGGAACACGCTCGGCGTAGAGATAACATATCAGCGAGCTGAGACGATGATTTCGTGCTGCTGTAACTTTTTCGAAGCATATATATATATATATATATATATATATATAATCTAGCTAGGTGACTAAACTTTGTACTAACTATAAACTTAATTAATGCTAACCAAAAGTCAACAAGCTATTAGGCAATTGGTTAGCAGTTGGCAGCCAATCAGGTTCCCTCCAGGCGGCGGGCGCGACCGTTTCTCTGTCTCGTGTTGGAGAGAGAAGCGGAAGCAAGTGAGGAAGTGTGTCCACTCGGCGGTGACAGAGCCCCAGCCGCTGTTTATTGTGTCACTGGGTGCAGCTTCTACCACTGGTATACTGTACCATTCGACACATGATGGTTCAAAAGCGGCGACAGTGGAAGCGGACAGCTTACTTTCATATCTGCAATGCGATGGGCAAGCCGATAACGACATCCACCCTTAAGCAGATATCTTGTGAGAGAAAGCACGAAAAATAGACCAAATGAGAGACACAGAGAGAGCGTGTCTCGACCATCGTCGGCGTCGTCGTTGTTGTTGTCCTCATCATCCTCTTCTTCGACTTTGTTCCAATCTCTGTAGGTTTGATCGTATAACAACGCATCCGGAACAAGGCGCCACATGCGCTATCATCGAGGCGAGTCGAAGCCAACCCCCCGACGCGGGCCGAGGACCTCTGGAGGTGCAGATCATGCAACGAGAACCCAAAACGGGAAACACCCTGTTTCCCCCCTGCTGGTTGCTGTTGCTGTTGAACATCATAGATAGATATAGAGGTAGACAGACAGATAGACCGCTAGGTGGATCAATCGAGTGGTTAGTTAACCACCTTCTGACACACGGCCATACTGGATAGTGTTAGATAGTTAACTAAGCGGCCGCCACCATCGCTGCCGGCGGAGCTGGTGGCGGGATGGCTTTCCTATCGAACTTTATGGATAACAGCAATGCATCTGCACTATGTTTAATTATTGCCGGGGGCGGCACCGCTGTGCACCAGGCACACAGGTGTGCGCAAAGCAGAGAGCCCGCATGTTCTCAAGCTATACCGGAGGACCGCAGCCTGCTTCCGGTTCCTCGATTAATAACACGTGCAGTTGCGTGATTTAGGCACAGATGGGAGCTTTAACGGAAACTTTGACTGCAGCAGCAGCGACAGCGATAACAACGACAGCAAAAGCCGCAGCCTCAGCGTCGATCTTGACTGGAATTTGGCGTGGCTATGCTGAACTGTTGCACACCCGGGCGGCCTTCGGGGCGGCCTTCTGAACCGTAATTTTGTGTTGAATTGCCTTGATCGGTTGCAGGCCACACTCGGCTCGATCCGCCTCAATCATCCACCCGCCTACCCACACACTCATGCAGTGCGTATATATATATATATATGCACACTTGACTTATGCATTTGAGTTTGACTAATATATATATATATATATATATATATATATATATATATATTATTATTATTGGTATTATTTTATTTGCAATTATTGTACCTAATATTTTGCAACACACTTTGTTTTTCACACTTTTTTTTGTATGAACCGATTGTGAGCCTGCAACGATTTCAAGCCATTCAAATAAGTCAAGCCGAAATGATCACCAAAAAAAACATGAGTTGCTAATTTTTTGCAACACACCATATATACAGGGTCTATCATAACAATATGTATTTAGTTCAAAGTTTGGTAGAACTCGGCAAGAAAATAACTCTTCCCAATGGAAGGCGGGGCGGAAAAGTCTTGTTTAGGAGAGAGCAAAAAACGAATTGCCAGATTAAGGAAAGTCATAGAAAGTCGATATGTTGGTGTGTCTTACGTTAACGCTTTTACGTGCACAATTGTAAAACTACGCGACTAAAAGACTGCTCTTAGGTAATAGCAAATTTAATGCCCACTATTTTTCTACCGAAGTGGTGGTGCTGCGTGACGTAGTTGCCGAGTAACTAAGCTTTTTGGGCAACCACATCGAAAACGAAGGCATGCATACTTGCATAGGGTGTATGAGAAAGTTAGGTACATAATTTGAGCTTTAGTAGAACTCGGACAGAGAAAAAATTTTCCCAATGGAAAGAATGGGCGGTAATGTCTTGGTAAAATTTCAAGGTTCTAAACGTGTAAGCTTTAAAGTAAAACATAACAACTATGATTACTGAAAAAGCTTAGTTACTTGGCAACTACGTAACGCAGCACCATCACTTTGGTACGAACATGGTGGGCATTAAATTCGCTATTGCCTAAAAGTAGTCTTTTGGGCGGACATCTTTGGTCGTAATGGCAAAATTCGACGATTTTGCACGTAAAAGCGTTAACGTAAGATATAACAACATATTTATTTTTTATGACGTTTTTTAATCTGGTTATTCGCTACGCAAGCTAGCGAAGTGTTTTACCCTGTGCAGAATTTTCCGCCGAACACGCCGGTATGATCGGTTTTTTCATGCGTTGGTTCTCTTGCAAACGTAGATTTTGCACAACTATGCAGGAGAAAAATGACAGAATAACTACTTTTATAAATTTAAACAAGACGTTTCCGCCCCCTCCTTCCATTGGAAAAAATTATTTTCTTGCCCATTTCTACCATTACTTAAACTAGTAGTCCCTCCGTTTGGACAGTAACTGAGAACTATTTTGAAGCTAGTGCTTTTACTCCTAGGTCCCAGGGATTCTGTCTAGACATTATTTGTGTGGCTGCTGTAAAAACCGTGCGACTTGCTGATGCAATTGATTGAGCGTCATAGTCTTTTGAGTCTTATTGAGGATGCGCCGTGTTGTGAACCTGGTAGTCGTGCGCTCCCGTAAGGTTGAGATGTTCCTGTGAGAATACAGAAGAGGAGAAAGATCCAAATTCATGCTCAGAGACTTAACCATGGGCGTGGATGTTTCCAGACGCCATTCCAGGCAAACAATTGGATTTCAAAGAGGGCGCTTTAAACCGATTCAAACAATTGCTTCCGTTTTTTGTGAAGCCAATTCAAGAGCAAGCGGAGAGGGGGTATTATCGGATATCTGCGAGATTTCCGTTGACTGGTTCTTGGAGCAGATCTTCGTCACGGTCGCTCACGATTAGTGCCGGATCGCCTGCGTAAGTGACGGAACAAACCCCGGGGGTATGTGGGAGTATACCTACTCCATCAAAGGCTAAATTCCATAGGGTTAGCTTTAGTACAGACCCACAGAGGACTACCGGCTACAACTCCGTACTCCCTTCATTCTTCCCGCGTTTCTGGTATCTGTGAGGATGGCCAGACAATGCGACTGGTTTACTCTCGGCGCATGTCTCTGTGTTTCGGCTTTGTTTAGAGCTTTGCTGGCAGCCGAATGTGTGAAGAGTGGGGCTCGGAAATCGTACTTAATGATATATATATATATATATATATATATATGATTTATCTAGAAACGCCTATCATGCAGTAGTGAGCAAGAATTTTTATATATCAAGATACCATATGCACATTTATGTGCGTTATCTACATATTAAAGCGGGCGGCCTATTATATTGCTGCCTCTAAGTACTGCAGTGCAGGAAGACCTTAGCTATATATATATATATATATATATATATATCGAAGCATACATTCAGTACGTGTAGTCTAGAAGTCTGCCAGATATTTGCATACACGCGCGTATGTTCGGCGTGCGGAAGTGCAGAAATGCACGTGACCAATTCTGTGTCGACTCGAACAAACTGAGGTTGTGGTGAGTAGTGCCAGCGTGTGAGTCTGCCTGGATGTGGGTAGGTGTGCGGGTGAATGGGCGCTCGTACATCTGCGCTCCCTCGCCTCGGGGTGCAGATTCCCCTCTGCCCTATTGTCTTGTGGCCGCAGCCCGACGTTGAAGTAGATTGCCGCTGAAGAGATCGGTCAGAAGCTGCTGCTTCCACCAGCAGCAGCAGTCTCCAAGCAGAAGCCTACTGCTGTCTGCGCACGGCTACAGTCGCCGGTCAATAGCTGAGTGGGTCCAAATCTCTGCTGCAGATCTCGGCTGGGAGGTCAGTGAGCTTGCCAGCATCCCAGCCGCTTGTCCGCCGTGGTGGCTTGTGGTGGTTGGTATTCTGCGCCCTTCTGGTTAGGCGGTGGCCTCGCTGAGGATCCGTCCTTTCACGCTATCTTATAGGCTGTCGGAATGACTGCCGTTAGAAGAAGCCGCATCAGCAGCGACAACTGCAGCAACAGTGACAGCAACAGTTCTGGTTGGAACCCAGTCTATATCTAACAAATAAAGCGCGGTTACTTTATCGGGCTGGTATGGCTGGTCGCTACGCGATACGGCGGACAGCTGCCGCAGCAGTAGACTTCGTAGTACTGTTAGTAGCAACAGCAGCATCATTCACAAAAACGACAGCAGCAACAACACCAGTTCCAGACACACCAACAACAACAGTAACAACAACAACAACAATAACAATAACAACAACAACAACGAGCGTGAACGGCAATCACCAGGCGCGCACATCGTGCAACTCGTGTCCAGCAAGGCCGCAACACTTCAACTCCTTCTCCTCCGTTTTCTTATTACTACTGACTGGCCAACTGGCCGATAGTTGGCAGCATTAGTATATGTCTATCCTTATCTCCTCTTTGTTGCAGCCACCAACAACACCGATAGCAACAACAACAGCAGCAGCAGCAATAACAACAACAGCAAAAAAACGACAACAACACCAAATACGACAGCAACAATATGAACTTGGCGTTGGTTGTCTGGACTTTGCTTTTTCGGCAGTGATGCGCAAAATTCAGTAGGCTGGCGCGGGATAAGCAGCACGAAAAACAATTCGTTTCGATTAGGCAACAACAAATCGACGGACCACCGCTGCAGTGGACGATAGCGATGGTAATGGTACCCATGACGATGATGATAGTGACGGGAACCACCGGGAGTAGCAGCTTCGGAGGCATCACATTTAATTAGCTCTCAGAAAACCGCTTGGTAAGCCCTCAACGATGCCATTCTCCCCCACCCCCCGTCCTTGCCCTATGTTGGCCCTCTGTAGCCTGGTCTACTTTACATCTCACACCATTTTATTGCGATGCCGCCCTAAACATTGTTCATTGTTTTCCAATACCTGCTCGGACATCATCAGTCGCGGTGTACGCATATATGTGTTTTTGTAGGTGTGCGCGTGTGTGTAAAACGCGTCAATTATCGCATGTGCTACAATGCATATAATAGGATTTACTTGATATAATCATATTACGACCATTAGTCAAGAAACGCGAGTTTGTTTTCTGTCCATCTCCGATAGTTAGCGATGGCACGTATCCGAACTAGGACACAGGCGAGGCACAGAAATAGAGGGGGGGGGGGGGGGGTAGTCAGTGCATCCCACAATGTCGGTGCCCTTTGCCCCGAAAGTCCGACATCATCCTGCATGCCCTAATGCGGCTAGTCAGGCCTGCCTGCCTGCAACAGCGATGAACCGGTACAAAATCTACACCACTGTCTAACCGTTCGTCCACTGATGAACCATTCGCAGCGCAACAACGCTCCATCTTTCTGTGGTTATGTTGGAAGCTACAAAGAAAGGTTCTCTGTTGGCATGGGGTCGTCCCGGGGACGCGAAGTTGGGGTCGCCAAACCTTATTGGCTCTAATGTACAACAGGCCGTGCAGCGAGGGCAGCGATCGCTATTGACCTAAGCAAAGTGGACGTGCGTGCCGTGTGTAAACGTGTTCATATTTGTGTGTGTATATATAGCTGCTAATGCCCACGGGTCTGCAGGTGGGCGTTCTTGTAGACGCCCGTGCATACCTCGATGATGCCAATCGAGTATACGGATTCTGCTTGTCGCTGTCGATCTCGACCAGAACGGCGATAATAGGCCTTAACAGCCGGTCGAGCAGCCAGCTAGCGAAGTTGACAGCAAAGGCGGGCTTTGGCGGGAGGATGCCGAGAAGAATACGTTCGGCGTATCTCAATGGGTAGCTAGTTAGGCTCACTCGTCGGTACCGACCGTCGCTCTACAGCAGCCGATCAGCTGTTTAGCGTCGTAGGCGTCCAGACGCGCGAACTCAATTCCCCAGCTCTCCCAGCATAGCGTCTATCCGAAATCCCCACCTCACCCCCCAACACAATCACGGTCATCAGAGATGCTTGTTCGACCTGTACGACTGCTAAGTCTGACAGCGGTGCTGTACGCTATCGTCCACACGGAGACCACGGGCTCCGCGTGCATTTAGGCGTCGCGAGCGCTGTCCGATCCGATTTGTTTGGCCACTGCTAGCGTGGTGGCAGTGGCGTATCAGCCAGTCTCGTAACAAGGCTATACTGCCGTGCCCTTTTTGCTCTAAGCTTTGGCTAGAAGTGGACAAAACGGCTTAAAACTTTTGACTGAGCTTAAATTGAGTCCAACATGGATGTAAGGTGCATTCATTTGTATCAATGCGGCGTATTAGCCATAAAGCAGCCGCCCACAAGCGATTGGTGTCTGATCTGGCTGCGGGTACCCCACTTTTTACAGACGACCTTCAGCGCTGCTTTAACCTGTGCGGTGAACTTGCGAGTGCATTGCAAGAGCATTCACTAAAGTGGGAAGCTAAGATGTGTCAATTGGACGTGGATTTCTATCGGACGCAAGCTATGATGAACAGCTCGGGGACGAATGCCCAACACGAAACTCGCCATTTTATTACGCGCCATGCAATACGTGGTCTCCATCATGCATTGTGCACGAAAGTTGGTTTCCATGAGGTAGACGAGCAGTGTACCTGTCGGCACCGTGGAACAACTTGCTCAACCTATCATCTATTGCATTGCCGGAACCCACCAGCACTCCGGCAAATACATATGTAACATACACTCAACTTGAGTAATAAACGATTGTTTGAAAATTAACATGTAGTAACCATATACTGTTATTACTGTGCTGGATTCCATAATGACTTCCTGCAAGAATATCGGGTAGGATTTGTGTGCAATGTGATCTATCCATGTTCTTGGCCTCAGGTGGGTCATCGCCTACTTTAGAGGCCAAAGTTCCATATGGAAACGATGGTGTCAATGAAATCCGGGGCGATTTTAGATTAAATGACTGCATCATAGCAATCGCACAAGCTGACTCGATGCTGTTTTCTCAGGGCACAAGGAATCGGGCTCGATAGAAGCCCGCCAAGAAATGCACGAAAAATGCAAAACACATAGTTATCTAGAGAGAGGGAGAGTGTGCTATCCTCCTTGAGACACAATAATCATCTCACAAGTAAAAGGGAAAGCTTCTAGTGAGCACCGAGTTGGCACCGTTTGTCGAGTCTGGTGGCGTGGTAAATTCGCGTGCACCTCGCTGTCAGAAGAGACACATAGGTTCGCGGGTTTGATTCCCACCGTTGCACATTTGTATTTAGGGAGTCTGTCCTACGAAGCAATGCGAAAACAAACCCGTGGCCGTTAAATGTTGGCTGAGGGTCAGTCTGAAAAAGTTTTAGATTGACACCGTCTGGTGTCTTACAGGACCGCTGCGTTTCTCTACTTCTTTATACAATATTTGTTTGTGACATAAAATCGTGATCTCGACCGCTTGTTAAATACGTTTTCTATGTTGACGATTTAAAATATATATTCTCCCTTAGACCTTCCCTCAGCGCAAGTCCGCAATAGTTGATTAATTGATTAATAAGCAGCCGAACAACGGACCCGGCAGGCGAAGAATTTAGGTCATGGACTCAAGCAAGAGAGAGCTCAAGACTGGGGCAAAAGACACATCTCGGCACACCTATTGTTCGCAAATTTCCTCAAGACATTGAGTAAGCATTGCTTGGAGCAGGTGAAGTACAGTAGAAATGGACAGAGGCGGCCTGAAAGACGTCGCCGACGCCCAGCCGTTCCGCGCGCTCGACACGGCCCAATGCTACTGAGCTGTTAGTGTTGGTGCTAATGAAAAGAATGGTGAAGTAGAGAGGAAATATGATAAATTATTGTGCGCGTGTCTGTAGGTTTGTTTTTATTGCTTTACTCCCAGTACACTTAAATATACATATATATATATATATATATATATATATATATATATATATATGTATAGGAGTTCCTTGGACTAGCGAGACAGAGCCAAATGTGCATCGACAATGGCAACAGTTTGCCCTGTTGAGCTGTTAAGTTCGCTCGGCAATAGAAGTAGCAGCGTGTGGCCTGGTAGAAAATAATTGTAGCACCAGTCGGACCAGCTGCAGAAGTGGTCGCGGTAGTTGTTATTGTAGTAGTAATGGTAATGGCAGTAGAAATAAGAGCCGTGGCTGGCCCGTTGGTTCTCTACCTGGAACTGCATTTCCTGCCCGCGACCACAACCACCATCACCGGCCCAATAGGTAGACGCTTTCCTCTGCCTTCTTCGACGCCTGCCTCACCCTACTCCTAGCCACGGGCTCTCGCACCCCTGGGCCGCTTTCCCCTTCGAGCCATGTTACTACTTCTCATCGCGTAGTGCTACAGCAGCACCTTCAGTAGCCTTCAGCGGCCAGTGTGACGGCCATAGCGCCCGTTGAGTCGAAGTGGAAAACCGGCAGGGGTAACTTGAAAAGGTGGAAAGAACCAAGCAGGTGCCGAGTGTTTTTTGTTCGACGAGGCACAGCTGAAACTGCGTCGGATGGAAGCGCGGAGAAGCCGCAAGACTCGAGTTTTCAGAGATGTACAAGCACAGCAGGCAGATGCGTGGACAACAACAACAACAAAGATGACTGCAACGACGGTGAGGTACCAGGTCTAAGAAGAATGGATGTGCTCGTTGATGGGGGTCCGAAACAATAACCCAAAGACAGGGCTCAACAACGGTGAACAGGCGAACGGTGAGGAATGCCCCGCCGTTGAATGTGAGATAGCAGAGGGAGTGTAGCAAACCATTGCCCGTCAGTCTTATCCCGCCACCCCCATTCGAAAGACACGCAACCACTCTCTAATGTTTTGGTCACTACTGTTCGTAAACAGGACCTCAGATAGGTGGATGGTGAAGACGGGAAACAACACGCGAGCTGGTTATTACGTTGACTCACACGAGTCTATGCGTACGCATGTGTGAGTTTGTATGAGTCTGAACGTATGTGCCAAATGTATGAGTTGGTGTGGACGTACCTGTCGCATGTATATGTGAGAGTATGCGGCTATGTTTCATTCAAATGCGGCGTTTTAGTCTTTGCTGTTTGACTCTGGACTGCTAACTGTTGCAAGAGAACGAGATGGATGTGGCATGCGTGCGGAATGCAAATATACATCAGCACATGCCGAAATCGTCATTGTTAATTTCGTCAATGTGCTGACCTGACGCAAAGCATTTATCTGTGTAATATCTTAGGGACATAACAAATCGTATTGTTTAGAAACACATCTTTCAGTCTTACAAACACATGGCTGGTGATAATTTGTAGTCTTACACATATTATGACGGAATGCGTGCGCACGATACTTAACTACAATGTGATCTCTTGCCCTGCAAGCGTTGGGAAAATATTATTGCTTTTGCAGGACAAAATTATGGGTCGAAGGCAAATTGATATTCCGATGTTGTGTCGGAAACCTGTATTACCGCTGATGTTGCTTAACAAAGAACAAGCCAGCACTTTTTCGTGCTAGTAACGATGCGATTCAGAGCAAGGTATGTAAATGGACAATGCGTTTTAAAATCGCATGGATTACCCAAATATCAAAAACTACCAGTGCAATGTACAGATATTTCTAAACGAGCCATCAGTGCAATCCTAGTGTTTAACAGGGGAAAGTGGCAGTCTACGCCAGCGCTCTGCAATCCCTTTCATTGTTGAGCTGGTTTTAGCGTTTGGAGTAAGCAGTGGCACTCTAAAATATCTTGTTTAATTCCTGGAAGCAATGTTTGACAAGTACCGATACCACATCATCAGCCAGTGCTTACTAAGCTTATTGTTGTGTTCGGTTGTCGTTTGTTTTTCATGACTTTCACAAAATATAACGAATTGAAATTTAGCAATCCAAATTAGACTGATATTAAAGTAATTAGATTGAGTTTGCTTTTTGAGAAATAAAAAACACGTAACTCGAATAGAAGAAAAGACATTGATAGACCTCTATTTTTTTAAAGTAATGTTTACAATTCATCTATTAGAAAGCAGAACTTAAGGTGTGTTTGCGTGCATTCATATGGGAAATAAAGTGTTACGCTTGTTTTCAGCAGCAGGTGCGATATGTGATAGCTGCCCTGCTTCTAACGACTGCAGAACTTAATAAACTATGGGATGTGCCTTCGAAGTGTCTACCGAAAAGATTCCGCTCCAACCATGTGATGGAACGTAGAAGATTTCGAAACAAAACTTAGCCTTGCTCCGCGATGTGGCTAAGTGCGGCTGCCGAGAGAGCATTCGACAAGTGACACACGGAAGTGCAACAACGTTTTGAATGTATGCCATTTATATGTATATATATATATATATATATATATATATATGCACCTTTATATATATATATATATACATATGCACCTTTCCTGTACTTCAAATATAGACGTTTTCTATTTGGTCTTTCGAATAGCTCTTAGATCAGCGTGCAATGAATTCTTTCCCATGTGAAATGACGATCCAAGCTGTAAAACTCAGCCGGTTAGCGCCATGTGCTCATGTGGGTGGGCGGACGGCGTTGGGCGGGACGTCGGGCAAGCCGTTGTGTTCGATATGTGCCTATGTGCTTGATGTGTGCCTGTAGTGTGCCCATGTGCCTGTAGAGTGTCTATGCCTGGGTCGCTCTGCGTGTGTAAGCAGTGACAGTCACCTCGCGCACTGATGTCCACGCGACGGGTTGGCGAACGCGCAGCAAACGTTGCCTACTACCATGTACTATATGATCGTACACAGTACTCCTACTACCACCACGACGATGACTTCGAATACCTACAACGAGTGCAACCCGAGTATTTCCCGAGCACCCACTCACTAGAGCCTTATGGCGCGACAACACCTACCAGCCTTCACGTTTTAGCATATTATATCCGATCAGATTGGCACGCGGCGGGACAGGCTAGCCAGCGTGCCGGACGGACGCGAAGGATTAAGTTTATGACAGCCCCTGCCTTTTCTATTTTGCTGCTCGTGCTACCAGAAGCTACAGCTGCTGTTCGAGCCTGGGTCGGGCGACGGGTGCGTCTAGTGCCCACTAAATTGAAGTCGCCAAGCCGATGTCGTTGAAATCGCCAGACCGATGCCGTTGAAGTCATCGTCGTCGTCGTTGATGGCGCTGGTGAAGTACGTAAGTCAGTCTCGGGGAAGGTGAGGTAGTGAATGAGCAGGCGAGCTCGCGACTGAAGTCTACCAATTCGATCTAAACACATCGTCGAATGCTGCCGCCTCTGCCGTCGATTCTGGTGCAGCAGCTTTTTATTATACATATCATCATGTAAGTGCAGAACGATCGAAGGAGGGAAGGCAAGCAAGAGAGATAGATCAATATACGAGGTGTGTTCAAAAAGTAATTTTCGCGGGTTACGTATATTCGAATTTCGATTTTTTGTGGCGTTATGTTGGTACTCATGTCTCTCACTTATGCCGACAAGCTCGGCCATTTTGAATGTTCACTTAATTGTTGACAGCTGCTTTGCTTGCACGTGTTTTGGATCGTCTTCGATTTTTACCTATTCAAAAAAATGGATCAAAGAACCTGTATCAAATTTTGTGTGAAAAACGAAATTAAGTGCGCGGATGCATTCCGAATGTTGACTGTGGCATACGGAGAAGCTACCTTGGACCGAAGCAACGTTTATCGGTATTACAAAATGCTCTCAGAAGGCCGAGAAGATGTGAACGACGAAGAGCGTGCCGGACGCCCGAGCACTTCAACAACAGACGAAAAAATTAATGAAGTGGAGAAAATGGTATTGGCCAATCGTCGAATCACCGTTAGAGAAGTTGCTGAGGACCTAAACATATCGATTGGCTCGTGCCATTCGATTTTTATCAATGATTTGGGCATGAGACGGGTCGCCGCGAAATTCGTACCAAAATTGCTCAATTGCGACCAAAAACAGCATCGCATGAACATTGCTAATGAGATGTTGGACTCTGTCCGCGACGACCCAAATTTGCTCCAGAGGGTCATAACTGGTGACGAATCGTGGGTTTATGGTTATGACGTGGAAACCAAAGCTCAATCATCTCAATGGAAGCTGCCGCACGAACCAAGACCGAAAAAAGCGCGCCAAGTTCGGTCGAATGTGAAAGTTTTGCTGACAGTTTTCTTCGATTGCAGGGGCGTGGTGCATCATGAGTTCTTGCCACAGGGTAGAACGGTCAATAAGGAATATTACCTGCAAGTTATGCGCAATTTGCGCGAAGCAATCCGCCAGAAACGCCCGGATTTGTGGAAGAACAAAAATTGGCTTTTGCACCACGATAACGCCCCTGCTCACACATCGTTGCGTGTGCGCGAGTTTTTGGCCAAAAACAACACACTAATGATGCCGCAGCCACCGTATCCCCAGATCTGGCCCCCTGTGACTTTTTCTTGTTCCCTAAACTGAAGAGGCCCATGAAAGGACGACGTTACGCTACGCTTGACGAGATAAAGACGGCATCGAAGGAGGAGCTGAACAAGATTAAAAAAAATGTTTTTTTTGAAGTGCTTCGAAGATTGGAAAAACCGTTGGCACAAGTGTATAATATCTCATGGGGATTACTTTGAAGGGGACAAAATAGATATTCATGAATAAATGAATATTTAAAAAAAAAAACACAAAAGTCGCGATACTTTTTGAACACACCTCGTAGATGCGGCATTTGGAGGGCGGCGGTGGCATGGACACGGAACGCGCTAACTAGAATAAAACGTGACAAAAAAAATATATATATATACAGGGTGTTGCAGAAATTTGTTATTATAGAAATAGGGAATTGTAGAGCTCGTTAAAGCAAATATTCTTTCCAATGGAACATGGTCTCTGAGAAGTCTTGTTTCGGAGTGAGAGCGAAATGACTAAAATTTGTGACACTAGTGTTTTTGCCCTACATAGGAGCATAAAATGTGCTGTTGCGAGACAACCAGTCCCCCTAGACAAAAACTAAACACACTGTTGTGTTCCTGAGAAAATTCTGCTTCTTCGGAGGGCATATAAGGCCGGTAAGAAGATGCGACACGGTCGTTTAAAAGAGAATTCGTGTTCAAAGCTA
This sequence comes from Dermanyssus gallinae, assembly GCA_003439945.1. NCBI lineage: Eukaryota > Metazoa > Arthropoda > Arachnida > Mesostigmata > Dermanyssidae > Dermanyssus > Dermanyssus gallinae. Next base: position 75,295 of record QVRM01000688.1, on the reverse strand, counting down.
CGTGTTCAAAACTAACATATTAAAATGCGTGCATTTCATGACGATCATTTTGGTACCAAACTTATGGCAATGCGAGCTGTGGTTGCGGAGTAATTACGATTTTTCGGAGGGCATGTCCACTTAATCTGGACATGCCCTCCGAAAAATCGTAATTAATCCGCAACCAGAGCTCGCATTGCCATAAGTTTGGTACCAAAATGATCGTCATGAAATGCGCATTTGCTGAATATGTTAGCTTTGAACACGTGGGTGGGCGTAGGGTTATGATTCTGAAGTATTTGGCGTAAAAGCTAATAAAGAACTTCATTTTTGACGAATTCTCTTTTAAACGACCGTGTCGCATCTTCTTACCTGATGCGTACGATCTGACCGGCCTTATATGCCCTTCGGAGGAAGCAGAATTTTCTGAGGAACACGACAGTTAGTTTCTGTCTAGGGGGACTGGTTGTCTCGCAACAGCACATTTTATGCTCTTATGTCGGGCAAAAACCCTAGTGTCACAAATTGTAGTAATTTCGCTCTCACTCCGAAACAAGACTTCTCAGAGACCATGTTACATTGGAAAAAAATATTTGCTTAAACGAGCTCTACAATTTGTATATTCTATTATAAAAAATGTCTGCAACACCCTGTATATATATATATTTGATGATGAATGTTCAATAGGGTATATTTGTTTACACCCCATTATAGGTTAAATAAATATATGCTTTTCATGCAAGGCAACATTGGCGATTAGTTACGTTTTTATTTCAGAAGTACGTATATGGAAAACCGTACATATATAACAATGATAATTCTATCGCACACGCTTTTATGTGACAATAAAGGTTAAATGTGTAATATATATATATATATATATATATATATATATATATATATATATATATATATTGTGATTTATCTATGATTGTCCGCCTCTTAGGGGAGAAATCGAGCTAGGATTTCTTCCTCTTTTTGTGGTGAACAGAATAATGCATTATTTTGTAAAAAGCAATATAATTTCAAGTTGACCTTTGTTAAACAAACTTTAATTATGGCGTTATCGTTTATATATATATACATATATATATATATATATATATATATATATATATATATATATATATATATATATATATATATATATATATATATATATATATATACTCGTACATACATACATACATACATATGACGCAGAGAGGCTACGAGCGTGACTACATGATGCGGTGAGATTGACCATCGAACAAGCTATAAGTTTGCCCTCGTTTTTCTCACTAGAACACACAAGATTGTTACGACAAAGATGACGATTAATGTATGACTCGGCAGGCTCACAGTAGCACCAGTAGTAACTGCAAGGCTGCTGCACTTAAATCTAAAGAAGCTCGAATTTAATGTAGGTTTTCAAGCTGTTTTTCTGCGTGTAAACGTGTGTAATGAACTAACTTCATCTATAGTTTTGTGGTACAAAATAACCCCCCCTGTGCAAAAAAAGCGGCATCGACAAACTTTTCAACTAATATCGTCTTTTTCTATCTTTTTTCTCTTGTTCTCTTAATTTCGGAAACTGGAACTCTCTATTCTCTGCGTTGCAAGCCATCTTGTTCTCTATGAAGTCCTGCGCGACCCAAGTCGTCTCATTGGCAAAAATGCAAAGTCGTCGTAGACTAAAAGCGACCAAGGTGGCCGACGCAACAGTACAATGGTACGGGTAGCGATAGCAATCGTTTGTAGCATCGGTACTCGCTTAATTGACAGACGGGACGAACTTTGTATTTGTGAACTAGTTTATAATTTTGTTTTGATTTATAATTTTATTATACTATATCCTGCAATATACGGCAAAAATGTGACCCGCACTGACAATATTAGCAACAGCCAACGGTAGGCTAGATCATACATAATACACCGTGATCTGACGTCTCTAAATGGGCAGGCCAACAGGTGTCGCCAAACAGCCTCGCTGTCGTAACTGGTTAGGCTTAACTTCTAAAGCAAAGCCCGACAAGTTTGGCCGGTCATATTTGCTTCTCTGCTAACCACAATATATACTAGTTACGTCTGGCCAAACGTGTGTCAAACAGATGTTATGTCTTAGTTCTAAAAATAACTGAGCTTTAAACGCATTAATATTGTCCTTGGTGTCGTCCTCTGTCAACGCTCCTTGCTTCTTTTATTGGAATCGCGAAAGATGCTACAATGTACGTATTTGGGATCATCTGATATTAATTCTATTTATTGCTTGGGCACATTGTTTGTGTCACTTGGCCGGGTCAGCGCCAACCAGTTTTGGTGTTGACCGCCTTACGAAAATTCTTAGATAATCTTCCGCTGACATCACTGCGGCACTCTTGATCTATTGCTCTACTAGAACCGCTTGTGCTATTCAGGTTTTTGCTGAGCTTGAAACGACCAACCTCAACGAAGCGCCAGCCAATATCAAGAACATGCGAGCATGCCTTGGTCTAGCCTCAAATTCTCCATCCACCATCATGGGTCAAAAAATATTCCAGTAAGTCCAAATACACGCGTAATGAGCGGCGTATGTGGAAAACATACATACTAATTTAGTTTATTCTCACTAATTACGACCTGTAGATGGTGAGAATGAGAGGAGCCTTGATTAGCTTCGTCCCTGATGGTGTATTGAGTAGTGATAGTGTATGTACCAATACAGAGAGAGCGATACTTAGTTTTATATATGTACGTACAGCTAAGTGAAATAGACGGCATCTAAAACGAATCCACGCAAGCGTATATATCAGCGCCAAGTACAGTATTCTGTTGTTAAATAGAACAATACAAGCTTTACACTTTATATATATATATATATATATATATATATATATATATATATATATATATATATATATATATATATAGTGATAATGTGCAGAAGCAGTCCGTCTTGCTCTTGAAAATGAGCTATTATATTCACAATAGTATGCGTATACAGATGCATACCTGAGCTGAATGCATCATGTACAGCAGAAAAGAAAACCTTTTATTAAGAGCACATCCATGAACGTTCATCCGGTTCTTGTAGTATCTGATATAAGAAAATACTATATATGTCATAAGCCTGTTCATGTCGTCTATCGACGCCGCGCTTTACTCTTGAGCATAAACGATTTTTTACACCTACATGCTCTACGCTACATTAGCAATGTGACAACACATATTGAAACATTTTCCTGCAATGAGTAATTTTAGCGAGCGAGGGTGCTTTTGTGCAACTAAGTATCCATAGGTACCCATCGAGCAACCAGTGGCGGACGACAATCTGACAAAGACCGAGCTTGGCACGATAAAGTTGTGAATGCGTTGAGACAGATTACTGTTCAATGAGGACGGCGCTTTTTTTAGTAATATTTTTACTGCTTGGATAGAGAAACGTGATGGTTCTTGCTGCTAGAAGTGGCCTTTCTTGTTTTTGTTGATGCATGTATAGCGCCAGCCATCCGTGGATGATGAAGGGAGTAGTTCGGGTTTCCTACAAAACCCCAGTAGTTCCAAGTTGAAACAGGAGCTGTGTGAGTAGTGTTACAGCGTGTTAACATTGTTCGATTATCTGTTGACATTAGCGCCGCCGCTGCCGCCAGTTTATCACTAGTCACTAGTATTTGGTTGGTGGTCGCTCCTAACTAGCACAGTCTAGCACAATTCCCCAACATTGGCTTAATAATAAATTAAACCAATGTCGGGGATTTCACACTGCAACAGTTTCAGCACTAGAATCAGTATTGCAATTAACGCAAGTCGCTTTTCCCGTACACCCTACTTGTAATGCGCTGGTTCAAGTGCGAGCCGCACTGCGATGGCCGCCGATGGTTATTATGAGTTGTGGTTTCTGTCAGCGACTGCCAAAAATGAGGACACGTCTAGCACTGCATCTACAGTCGTTGTCGCCTGTGGAGGCGGCGTCCCAGTGGACCGTGGCCGGTTCCTGCTGCCACTTGCGGCTAGCCACAGAGTGTTGTAGTTGCAGTCCGTTTTCTCGTCGTGCGCCTCAGGAGGGCAAATGCGTCATGTCCCCCATGTTCGTTTTATTATCGCTCCCTCCAGTCTTATTCGCGGTTCTTTTCGTTTTTCTTCGTCCTCTTCCTCTGCGTCCTGTCTCCTCATGCCGTGCGGAGCAGAGTGGCCGGCCATCGAACGTGGCCATGCACACGCGGGTCTGCTCTGTGTGTGGCCCGCGACTGCTGCAGTATATCTCCATGTATGTTCAACGTACGTGTGTGCGCGGTGCGTAACGCAGGCGCGTCCAAGTAAATGGACATGCTCACGCCAACCTACGGCACCTATGCATGCCAACGCTTCATCGTTCGACCGCTTGCAGGTGTGCCTGTGCGTCCTGAGTTACCGCTCGGCCCGTGTTTAGCTTAGCGGAATCAAAACACTAGTCTTCGTTTTCACTTGGCCGCACACGGCTGCCCTGCCGCCTTCGTCGCCGCCGCCTTTGCCGCCTAAGCTTTATCTTCGCAGCCGCCTTAGCTTTATCTTCGCCCTTCGCAGCCGCCTTAGCTTTATCTTCGCCCTTCGTCGCCGCCTCAGCTTCATCTTCGTCGCCGCCTTAACTTCACCTTCTTCGCCGCCTTAACTTCACCTTCTTCGCCGCCTTAACTTTACCTTCTTCGGCGGCCCACTTTGTCGCCGCTCCACGTTCGCCGCCGCCTTAGCTTCACCGTCGTTGCAGCACTACCTTAGCCGCGGCGTCCTTAGTGCCCCCATCGTCGCCGCCGCCTTCGTTGCCGCCGTTTTTTCGCCGCCTTAGCTTTATCTTCGTTGCCGCCCCACCTTCGCGGCCGATCTAGCTTCACCTTCGTGGCCGACCTTTACCGCCGCTTTAGCTTCGCCTTTATTGCCGCCTTCCCTGCAGCTGAACCTTCGCCGCCTTAGTTTCCTCTTTGTCGCCGCCGCCTTAGCTTTACCTTCGTTGCCGCCCCACCTTTCCCGCTGTCTCAGTTTCACTTTCATTGCCGCCCCAACTTGGCCGCCGCCTTAGTTTTACCTCCGTTGCCGCCCCATATTTCCCGCCGCCTTAGCTTCACCTTCTTCGCCGCCCCACCTTCCCCGCCACCTTAGTTTTACCTTTGTTGCCGCCCCACCTTCCCCGCCGCTTAGTTTTACTTTCGTTGCCGCCCTACCTTTCCCGCCGCCTTAGCTTCACCTTCGTCGCCGTCCCACCTTTCCCGTCGCTTTAGCTTCACCTTCGTCGCCGCCCCATCTTCCCCGTCGCCTTAGTTTTACCTTCGTTGTAGCCCCATCTTTCGCGCCGCTTTAGCTTCACCTTCGTCGCCGCCCCACCTTCCCCGCCGCCTTAGTTTTACCTTCGTTGCCGCCCCACCTTTCCCGCCGCCTTAGCTTCACCTTCGTCGCCGCCCCACCTTCCCCGCCGCCTTAGTTTTACCTTCATTGCCGCCCTACCTTTCCCGCCGCCTTAATTTCACCTTCGTCGCCGCCTTAGTTTTACCTTCGTTGCCGCCCCACCTTCCCTGCCGTCTTAGCTTTATCTTCGTCGCCGCCCCACCTTCCCCGCCGCTTTAGTTTTACCTTCGTGGCCGCCTTAGTTTTACTTTTGTCGCCGCCCCACCTTCCCCGCCGCCTTAGTTTTACCTTCGTTGCCGCCCCACCTTTCCCGCCGCCTTAGCTTCATCTTCCCCGCCGCCCCACCTTCCCCGCCACCTTAGTTTTACCTTCGTGGCCGCCTTAGTTTTACTTTTGTCGCCGCCCCACCTTCCCCGCCGCCTTAGTTTTACCTTCGTTGCCGCCCCACCTTTCCCGCCGCCTTAGCTTTACCTTCGTCGCCGCCCCACCTTCCCCGCTGCCTTAGTTTTACCTTCGTTGCCACCCCACCTTTCCCGCCGTCTTAGCTTCATCTTCCCCGCCGCTCCACCTTCCCCGCCACCTTAGTTTTACCTTCGTTGTAGCCCCATCTTTCCCGCCGCCTTAGCTTCACCTTCGTCGCCGCCCCACCTTCCCCGCCACCTTAGTTTTACCTTCGTTGCCGCCCCACCTTTCCCGCCGCCTTAGCTTCACCTTCGTCGCCGCCCCACCTTCGTCGCCGCCTTAGTTTTACCTTCGTTGCCGCCCCACCTTTCCCGCCGCCTTAGCTTCACCTTCTTCGCCGCCCCACCTTCCCCGCCACCTTAGTTTTACCTTCGTTGCCACCCCACCTTTCCCGCCGCCTTAGTTTTACCTTCGTCGTCGCCCCACCTTTCCCGCCACCTTAGTTTTACCTTCGTCGCCGCCTTAGTTTCACCTTCACCACCGCGTTGAGTTTCACCTTTGTCGCCATCTTAATTTCACCTTCGTTGCCGCCCTACCTTCACCGCACCAACAACTACACGCGTCGACGTGTCGTTGGAGAAATATGCCATCGTTGGCGTTTAGCGAGGTAGCATTTATACAAAACAATTTCACAACTCTCCTGTTATCCCTTGAGGTTGCACACTAGCCAGAAGATGGCCAAACTAGTAATGGATGCCAAACAAGTTACCGAATGCGTCGGCAGTTCTGTAAACGATTGCCTGTGGTCACCTGAATTATTAATGTCCCGTACACGGACCACAGTCCACTGTCGACTGAAATGATTGACAACTTACTTGATGGTAGCTGCTGTACCAATAATATGAATTCTTCAGCTCGTAGCCGATGAGACAGAATGTCCAGTCGCTGAGGGCCTCTTATACCATACGCGGACACCCTGGTTCATCGTGATACACTGGGCATCGTAGTGGATCTCTCTCTTTCTTTTCTCGTACTGCTGTTGTTTGTGCCACTGCGCAGGTCTCTCTTTGGTTAACGTAGCCTGTTGTGCTGCACCATTAAATCAGTTTGGTTCTTTGGCGGAATCACGTGCTAATAAAGGTGCCAACATGTAATGAAATAAAACAAGCATGCTGGCTGATGCGACGATTAGGAGCTTACTGGACCCCGGCTCTCTGAACGACATTTTAAACGTGAGCCAACACTTTCTTAACGCTTGTAAAAATACGAAATCAATAAGGTATATCATGGTATTCGAGTCGTGTGGACGAGTCGCCCAACATGCAGATTCGGCAATACGAAGGAAGTATCTCGGGCTGTCAAGAAGCTGCTACTTCATGCCTATTCCGTTGGAGACACTGGGTCCTACAAGTGTCGGCACCACGAAGTTTTTGACGGATTTCGCAAAACGTCCGAAATATATTACGGGCGACCGATGCAAAGCGATGTTTCTGAGGCAGATGATGTCATTGGCTGTTTGTAGAGGGAAAGTATATTTCATTAAAGGCGACATTGACTACCACAGAATGAATTGATAACAGTGAAAATGTTTATTCAACAAGTTAGAATAATAATAATAATAATAATAATAATAATAATAATAATAATAATGGCAGCAGTGAGTTGCGACCTGACGGGGTCACCATCCCGTTGTGGTCGCACGGAAAATGCCTTGTATGGGATGTAACGGTTTCATGCACGGCGGCGTTATCATATTTACGCCACAGCGCAGTCGAATCGGGATGGGTAGCAGAACGTGCGGATTCTAAAAAACGGAGGAAGTATCTAGAACTATCTAGAAGCTACCACTTTGCACCCATTACATTAGAGACACTCGGCCCCATCAGCACAGGTACAGCAAAACTTCTGCAAGACATCGGAGAACGAATCGAAGACGTTACGGGCGATCGACGCGAGGCCATGTTTTTGAGACAGATGATGTCTTTGGCCGTGTATAAAGGGAACGTGGCTTCCATTATAGGCGCCATCAACTGACAGAAAGCGAACAGAGCAGGATAAACATGATTTAAACGTTCATACCTCACAATTGTATTAACTAAATAATAATAATAATAATAAGAGCGCCACCGAGGCGGAAAGGGTCGCCAAACACGCAGAAAAAAGAAAAATGCGCAAAGACGGTAAGAAAAACAAACGACGTATAGAGGCAGAGTTAGAGCCGAGATACAACTTCTTGCCGATTGCAATGGAGACAATGGACCTGGCCAGCAGAAGTACAAAGACATTTATAAAATACTTAAGTGATCAAATACAAGCAAACACCGCGGATACGCGCGAATGCGGGTTTCTGAGATAACCGCTTTCATTGGTAGTTTGCAGAGGAAATGCCGCGTCGATCTTATAAACGTGATCCGAAAAACGGCTATTCGTACAGCCTGGAGCACAGGTTGGGCCCAGCCAATCGACGACAAAAAACCCGACGGCATCTCAATCCCGCCATGGTCCAAGGGCAAATGCCTCGTATGCCGCCACGGTATTATGTACAGTGGCTTCGTCGTACTGGACGCACAGCGTCATTGCTATCGTAGAACAAATAGGACGTAGGTTCGAGAACGATAAGAGACCTGACGGAGTTACAATACTAACCTGGTCACATGAGAAATATATAGCCGAGGACGCAAACAGTGCCTTGCATCTCAGTGCCCTCATATCTGCGCAATCTTTCCATCAACGCTGGATAGATCGCAAAGCATGTTGAAAAGAGAAGAAACGTGAACACTCTAGTCTAGACAAAAGGTAACATTTCTTGACAAGGTTTTTGGAGAATGACAAAAACAATTTAAATACAACACTATGCTTATTATTATTACATTTTTTCTCAAGTCATAACACTGTAACAAGGAACAAGCGCTAACCCTACGGGCACCCAGCTAAGACCAGCTACCTATCCCTCTCTCGATGGATGTAACTAAAACGCATAGGCGTAGAGTGAGACCAAACACTGCATATATACACTTTACAATTTCGTTCTATTTGTTTGCATATATATATATATATATATATATATATATATATATATATATATATATATATGCATATAAAGAAAAATGAATTCTACAGTGGACTTGACAATGTGCTTCTTACCTGTTGCCTGACGTTTTGTCTTCTACTTTTGCTTCCCTACCTCTGTTTATCTACGGCTGGATAGGAGGGTAGAGAATAATAATTGCCTGGTTGAATAGAGCGTTATGTACACCGATCACAAACTGATCACCAGTCTATTTGCCAATCAGTCCCTTCGCATATGACCCGGCGACAAGGACACGCCACTCGAGCATCGGATACTCGGCCCGTACTTGAGCAGCCAGCCAGCAAAGTACAATAATTGAACAACAACATCAGCAGCAGCAGCAGCAGTGAAGGCGGCACAGTAACAGTGACCACAATATGAGCCAATAGGTTAGCAATGGTAGTCGCACACGGTAACTGCTCGCTCATCATAGAAGCCCGCCACAGTGGTAAGTCGCAGTAGGTAGGCGCGAGAAGTAATTTCCCCTTACCGCAGCTTCTCGGTAGGAACCTCATTGTCGCTGTACAAGTTGGATGAAGGATGCGGCACGTTCGCAACAATTAATCATCTAGCCGTTTGGTTATATTTATTAATTTTTTTACTCTCCCTATATGTATATATAAGTATATATATATATATATATATCAGCAGAAGTTAGGTACGACAGGATCTTGATGTTTGCGAACGTATTCAATATGAATATTTGTGCTCGCTAATGTCCTTCGGACAAAGCAGAAATTTTTAGTTTGCAAATACGCCAGTTATGTTCAGAAAACCCGAGAGAACAGCAAACGGCATGTTTTGGGAGATTTTGCTCCATGGGCACAAAAGGAAATAATTTCTACACCAGAGAGCGGAGTAATTGGATCTGTTTCGAAAATCCTTGGCATAGGAAAGTCTGGGCAAAGCCCGGCACTCCAGTCCCATCGACTGAACTGCCAAATAGTTTCGACATAAAGGACAATGATTTGTACTGGTGAGGCTAAACGGTCCAAACGACGCATTCTCGGATGGGTAGCACTTTCTCACGCGCCGTACTCACCAGACATGACTTCATTCCATTAACATCTCGTCGCTTCGAGTGGACACGCCCTGGCTGAACAGAGTTCTTTTCTTACGAAGTTGTCGGAATTTGGCTTGATAATTATCTCGCCACAAAATATGAACATTTTGTTAATCGAGTTATCCACAATAGACCCAACAGATGGTAGGCTTGTATGTATGACTATCTATGTATCGCTAGCAATGGGCAATACACGACATACTGTGTCCTGTGCAATTGAGGCGGCAGTGCATGCGAGGACATCATGGCGTTCCCATTACAAAATTCGATAATTGAGGCTCAACGAGGTGTTATCAGATTTCAGACAGCGTGTCGAGCCCGGCGGCATGGTGGCTTAAGTCTGCGGCTCGCAGCCGGAGGAGACACATAGGTGCGCGGGTTCGAACCCCACCGTTGCACGCTTGTATTTATGGGGATCCGTCTATGAAGCAATGTGAAAAACAGTTCCGTGGACGGTAAATCTTGGCGAGGTTCAGCCCGAAAACTTTTAGATTTCAGACAGCGGAAGATGTTCAAGCGGCCGACATTCAGCGCCGGATGGTGGACGTATACGGGGAAACTGTGTGCCCATCAACTCAGTGAGAAAGTGAAGTGTCCGTTTTCGTGAAGGCCGAGAGTGTTTGAGTGACAACCCAAGACCAAGACAGGCAAGCACGCTAATCATGGCCGAACTCATCAACCAGGTAAACGGCCCTGTGACAGGTGATCCGCGCGTCACAATTCGAACGTTGGCAGCTATGGTGGACGCCAGCAGTATGGAACAGTGTGGACAATTGTGCACAACAGGTAGGGTTACCGTAAAGTGGGTCTGCAATGGATGCCGAGAAGGCTTAGCGAACCATAAAAGGTTTTGCATATGGGCTAGCACTGCAACATCAAACGTTCCAGGATTATATAAAGTGTACTGGCCAAGTTTAAATGAGACCGGCTTGAGTATTCGTCCTAGCTCCAGAGCCCGAAAATGACGGCCTGTGATTTCCACCCGTTTAATCTGCCAGAAAACATCCTACTTACACACACACAGTAGAGGATTGACTCTTGACACAGCCGCATAAAATCTGCGAACAGAAATTCTGGGAATCTTTTGGCCTGCGGAACAGTGGGATTTTGTGCGCGTATAGGTCTTTGGGGATTGCTTTTGAATAAAGCAATTTTCTTTATAGTGTTCTCTAGTAGTTACCCACAGTGTCGTTTCGTCTCTTCGTTATTTGAACACTTTTCATATACTTATGTAAAAGGTATATGCACATATACCTTTTACATTACAAGATTTTTGAATTTTCGCGGGTTACGTATATTCGAATTTCGATTTTTTGTGGCGTTATGTTGGTACTCATGTCTCTCACTTATGCCGACAAGCTCGGCCATTTTGAATGTTCACTTAATTGTTGACAGCTGCTTTGCTTGCACGTGTTTTGGATCGTCTTCGATTTTTACCTATTCAAAAAAATGGATCAAAGAACCTGTATCAAATTTTGTGTGAAAAACGAAATTAAGTGCGCGGATGCATTCCGAATGTTGACTGTGGCATACGGAGAAGCTACCTTGGATCGAAGCAACGTTTATCGGTGGTACAAAATGTTCTCAGAAGGCCGAGAAGATGTGAACGACGAAGAGCGTGCCGGACGCCTGAGCACTTCAACAACAGACGAAAAAATTAATGAAGTGGAGAAAATTGTATTGGCCAATCGTCGAATCACCGTTAGAGAAGTTGCTGAGGACCTAAACATATCGATTGGCTCGTGCCATTCGATTTTTATCAATGATTTGGGCATGAGACGGGTCGCCGCGAAATCCGTACCAAAATTGCTCAATTGCGACCAAAAACAGCATCGCATGAACATTGCTAATGAGATGTTGGACTCTGTCCGCGACGACCCAAATTTGCTCCAGAGGGTCATAACTGGTGACGAATCGTGGGTTTATGGTTATGACGTGGAAACCAAAGCTCAATCATCTCAATGGAAGCTGCCGCACGAACCAAGACCGAAAAAAGCGCGCCAAGTTCGGTCGAATGTGAAAGTTTTGCTGACAGTTTTCTTCGATTGCAGGGGCGTGGTGCATCATGAGTTCTTGCCACAGGGTAGAACGGTCAATGAGGAATATCCTGCAAGTTATGCGCAATTTGCGCGAAGCAATCCGCCAGAAACGCCCGGATTTGTGGAAGAACAAAAATTGGCTTTTGCACCACGATAACGCCCCTGCTCACACATCGTTGCTTGTGCGCGAGTTTTTGGCCAAAAACAACACACTAATGATGCCGCAGCCACCGTATTCCCCAGATCTGGCCCCCTGTGACTTTTTCTTGTTCCCTAAACTGAAGAGGCCCATAAAAGGACGACGTTACGCTACGCTTGACGAGATAAAGACGGCATCGAAGGAGGAGCTGAACAAGATTAAAAAAAAATGGTTTTTTGAAGTGCTTCGAAGATTGGAAAAACCGTTGGCACAAGTGTATAATATCTCATGGGGATTACTTTGAAGGGGACAAAATAGATATTCATGAATAAATGAATAATTTTTGAAAAAACACAAAAGTCGCGATACTTTTTGAACACACTTCGTATATACACATGCAGTTCGCGTAACCTGTATTTCGTATCAGTCGCTTGTGCCCATTTTTGTTTAATGCCAGCAAGCAGAGATTCGAATTTAAATGAAGCCTGCATGTGATGAACTTTACGTCGAACCTACGGGAATTGTTGTTCATCTACGTGATCCTCCGTAGTCTTATCTAATTGTGGCACTAGCGAATTGAATTTGGTTTGCACGCGAGCGCTGTAGTGTATTCGCCATGGTATAGTTCGCGTGACAGATGTAATTAGCATCGCCAGGAAAACAGATTAGTCCGCATCTTACAAAGCAAGAGAGTCGTTGTCCTTATAGTGCTCGCAGTAAGTAACAGAGCGGTGACAAATCTTATTTTTATTCTGACAACTAGGAAAACATCCATATATATATATATATATATATATATATATATATATATATATATATATATATATATATATATATATATATATATATATATTATATATATATATATATATATATATATATATATACGAGCAACCTGACAAGTTTTTGTTTAATGGGACCGTCTTCTCCAGATGACAAATTAACTTGAATTTAGTAATCCGTCATAGAGCTTAAAGCTTCCTTAATTGACAAATTTTCAGGGTATTGTGCAGAAAAGGCTATCGATCGCGTCTACCCGCTGTTATAAGTGTGTCAGCATCCTACATTTTAGATATTAGTATCCATTTGATTTTTCTTAAATCGCGCTGGGAGGTTTATCCGAATATACATTTTTTTGTGTATCCGACGAAATTAAACTGTTATGTTGTTTAAGTTTGGTTTTGCAATTCCTACCAGATAACTCTACTTTACGTTCAAATAGATAAGGAAGTCTAGAATTTATGTTTACCAGGCGATAATTTAGCATCGACCTATTGATCATAGCCTTCCAACATTGTTTACAGTACTTCTGGTAGGGTAAACTTTATTAGAAGTAATCCAAAAGAAATACGGTTTTTGCTGCAATGTGTCAGAACGACATACACGTATATTCTCTAAAATTTCAATCTATTTTATTTTTCCAGATGTTCTCAATACTTGCCATAAAGGCCAACACGAATATGTTGCTATCAGTTTGGCATTCGACCTGAATGAGACACCGCACAACGAAACATCATATTTTCACGGTAGAAAAATAAATGCATAATACACGGTTTTCTTATAATCAAGGGAAACATTGTGTTCTGTGCAAGCGTAAGGCCCCTGCCATAAGTTTGCTTGCCATGTGTTTAATATGAATTTCCCATTTCTGTTGTTCTGGAACGCAAGACCAAAATAGTTATAGTACTTCACCAATTATCGGACAAGCTTTTGAGCAACAAGAGATTGATGTTAACCATAGCACTTGTTACCTTCTCTATTTCTAGCTCTCAATATAGGATGCGTGCATCATCGAATCGTACAATTTCCACATCACTGCGAAATAAGTGTAATTATATATATATATATATATATATATATATATATATATATTAAACAGTATTGTCCGAGAACGGACACCCTAAGGTACGTCGTGACTAACACAAGCAGATCTTTACTCATTCACTCCTTATACTGTGTACACTGTTGCCTATCAATTATGTTGTGTTTTGTCTTGCATAGCCCCAAAGTCTTCAATTTATGTTGTAATATTATCCAATACAAAAACAAATGCTTTTTTGTAAATTAAGAAACACCAAACAAATTTGTTTTCTTTCTATATCATTGCCCTAATAAGGTTTCACACCTCAAATATTGCATCTTCAGTGCTTCGCTCTTCCCTAAACCCAAATATTGTTAGGGCAAATCGTGATCCTTTCATGAAGAGGCGTAACTGAAACTAACTCAAACATCGTGGGGAAGTTCCAGTTCGCAGACATGATTTGTAAATTTGTTCCAACAATGGTGCGAGAACACCTGCATTTCCTTTACCAGTTTCGAGATCAGTGAAAAAATTTTGTTACTACTAAACCCTATGGATTCCGCAACCTTAGTTCCAATCCCTGCTAGGTGTCCATTGAGATAATTTAGTTTATTTTTAAGCGATTTTTCAAGAATATCCTGTAAATTATCAATGGAAAACTGTTCAGCACTGGAATCCTTAAGCCCGGTTAGCACTATCTTGAAAGCATGTGTCGTATCTCTTCGAAGGTGGGAGTTCAGCAGTTAAGCCTGCTTTACGAAATCTTCTGATTACTTGTTTAAGTTGATTTTTGATGCCGAACCTCACGGAAAAGCCGATTTCTCAACTCTATACTTTGCACAATGGCTGAGGACATTTATGGTTTCCTTGGTGTTTAAGCTTACTTTTTTATACAGCTATTTCCTTCCTTCTTATATCTTGAGTTAATTTAGTTCGATGCGCCGTTATGAAGATAGAGATTGCCAGGGCATCATGTTCGGGTCTGCCAATATATTTTAACTAAGGATCATTTATGTTTTAAAAATTTGGAGTGTATGGTTGATAGATATACCTGATCTATTCTTGTATAATAATATATTTAAGATTTAGCGAATAATTCCTAGGGTCGCCATTATATCCAAATACTTGCTGGCTTATACATTGTCTACCAGAATGTTTATGTCGTCTAGTACGATTCTATTAGTACTCCCATTACTAGCTTAGAAATTTGATAGAGATAGTTTTGTAAGAATTTATCAATATCAGACGCATCCCTATTAGGAGATATGTGTATTGACAAATACGTCATATTTCTTGGGACTTAATATATAGCTTATAAAATATAGCTACATCTCATGCATCTTGATCCATATTTGACTCAAACAAATAATGCCGAAATTGCCACCGACAACTTCAACACACTCAATTCCCTTTATTAAACTCTGTCAATTTAAAATAACTTCACGTTAGTAGATGGACATCTGATCTACATCTAGACTGTCCACGACAGCCGTTCGTCTGTCACAGACCTTAAACATGCTTTCTTTGTGCTTGCATAGAGTTCTAGAGTGCGTGATGCACTTTACATTCTTTTTACCTGATCTTAACTCATACGGTAGAATTGGAGACGGGTTTTCCCCGATAGAGCCCCTACTTACAACCCCAGAACAGCACACATTCACGGTGAAGGTGTAGAGATAATGGCTCTAGTTTATTCTTCTTACGAAACTTTTACATAAACATTTTGTTAGGCCGTCTTACAGTAAATCAATCACACGGTCACCAGCAAACGCACTCTAAGGCCTTCAATAAAGATCAGGAACAAGCACCACAACAGTGTTTGCTTAGAGGAAGAAACCGATCACACTCTAACGGTATAGCCCATATGTATTTTTTCTATACACGCGAATGAGACTGTTATTATTATTAATTATTATTATTATTTTTATTTCATGTGAGGTTAGGTACGTTAAAATTCGTGGAGCGGGGACAAACCAATAATTGTATATATATATATGTATATATATATGTATATATATATACAATTATTGGTTTGTCCGCGCTCCACGATTTTTGCACGGTGGCGAGTACACAACCTCACATGAAATGATTGAGGTGTCTGGGTAACTGAGGCCAGTCCCCAGCTTTTCCAGTCACGACACGGGAGCTGAATGAAGGCCAAGGACAGCAGCAGCCGCTGCAAAAATAGTTGCAGCAGCAGCACCACCAACCTATATACATATACAATGGAATCTTGACACGACGACCTTAACGCGCTCGCTCGTCAAAGACCTCCAGTGCGTTCCAACTGGGCGAGCCATTGGACCACCAAGCTGCCACGATCGAGACTAATCTGATTAGAAGTAGATAGCGGCTCTATAGATGGCTGCAGATACCGCCGTTGTCGCCACAACATCACTGCCATTGCCAGCACCAGAGCGGCCATCTACGATCGTCAATTCACTCAAGAGCAATTTTCGAGGCAAAGTTTCACAAGAATGAACAACAGTCATGCTAGCTCTGCGCCAGGAGCAGAGCGCTGACGCCGGAGGTCGTCACCCCATAGACCGCCCTTGCATCCCCCGCCCTATTCCTCCTCATGGTGGTGGTGAAGGGGCTGGATGTGGCGGTGGTCGCGGTGGTGGTGCACTGTGGATGAAGCGCGTCAGGCCGCGTCAGCAGGCCATCATCATTTAGTCGTTGTCGTCATCAACAACAGTAGGAGCAGGAGTAGCAGGACACGCGAGTTCCAGGAACCGCCGGCTGGACGGGCCTGTTGTTGGCCGTTCGTGTCTCTCCGCCTTTAGTGAAGCGGCAAGCAAACTCGCTAGATTCGAGCTGCGAATGAACGAGATAGATGCCCGCTAGCATCGTTCGATGGGAAGAGCTCCCTTCTCTTCGTTGATAGGTGGAGATGTTCTCTTTTGAAAGCGAGGCGGTGGCGGATGGTGGTGGTGTGTGTTGGTAACGATGATGCTGATGGTGGATGTTGGTGCTGCTGATGGCCACTATGAAGACGAAATGGAACTACCGTTGGGCCCGTTGCTTTAACTCGAGCAACGAGAGATATTGGTCATATTGGTGCGGCATCGCCGTTGCTGTGCCAATGGCCGCTACCGTAGAAGTCAGGGTTAGCGTCGTCACTTTTGGGCGATATCCGCTATCCTGGAGCAGCCCAATGGACCGGGCAATGGACCGGGAACGGGATGGGCAGGGAACTAAAACAACAGAACCGTGGAGTTGGGTCTATATTTGTTCATAGTGGTGGTCGTGGTCATGTACGACACGTGAAGAGGCTATTGGCTCGCGCGGAGACCTCGAGTGTTACGACGGAGCTGGATTTCTTGGGGCGGAGAAGCAACCCCACACTCACTAAGAGGGTGGAAACATTGCACGGCCATTGACTACAACATCAGCAATAGTATTGGTGCCATAGCGTCACTGGCAACAGCCACGGCAATCATTTTAGTAGTAGTGTTGGTGGGGAAGCCAGCGACCACTAACGACCCATGCTGTTGGCGACTTGCTAACTTTGCTCGACAGGCAGACAGGTAGAAAAGCAGATTCCGATTCATCAAGAAAGCGGTGGCGGCAGCAGCAGCACAGTAGACAAATTAGTAATTGATTTTAGTAGGGAACAAATCGGGGCTCCGCCCAGCACCCCCCGACAAAGTAACAAAAAGCTAGCGAGCGAAGGGGAAAGGATACAGAGCGCGCACGGGCTTTAAACAGCTCGACAAGAATGGCCATGATAGACGCTCCTGTTCTAGATAGATTATTGGAGTGACGATGCAGCAGCTAGGCTATCAGTAGGCGCACCGACAACCCAGGCAATGTACGAGCATGTATTGGAAAATTAACCAGGGTAACCAACCTAAAACATTTCGGGCTGACCTTCAGCCAACATAGGCTCTACTAGGGTAGCTAACCTGGCCGTTTGATCTTGCTCTGGCAGTGAATAACGACAACGACACCTAAGCGACACTATAAGGAATCAATTAAGTCCTTTAGGCACAAGCAGGACCAGGGCTGACGTAAAGGGCCCTCTTGTTAAAGGCCGAACTGCGAAGATCTTGTGTCTTATGGCAAGACCAAGTGCGACAGTTTTGCGTAAGCTGCATGCTCCTATTGAAACATTTGCGGGGCATAGAATTTTATCACGTTAACTATGTGTTGTCTTTTGACACTCTTTTTCAAATCTAGCTTAACTACAACTGTCGGCCTACTGCGGAAGTCTATGAGGGTGCGGGAGATCTGACTTCCGATTGGTACCGCCAATAGTTGCAAAACCCAACTGATGAGGACCAATTGCCGATATTCTTGCAGTTTTGTTGGCAGCGTACATTGGACGACGAGAGCGTGTCGTTTCGGACCGTGGAAGACGCAGCACAACCGATGCAAAAGAAACCAGTGAGTGCTGGGCATCAATGTTATTGTTCGAGGCAACCTTTAATAAAACTTTCGTAAGCTCGCCTTATGCAACACTCAGACAAACCTTGTTTATCGGGTGGCATCCTAAATTTGACCCACTAGTTCCTCCGAGGTGGCCAATGCACTCTTGGTGCTTCCGACGCCGGGGTGTCTGACGGACGTGTGTCTGGGTTCTCTTCTTGATAACTGTTGCTGCTCAAAGGGCAGGCGATCCTGTAAGGATTCTCCCGAGAGTCACCCAAGACGTTTTGTGGTATCCCTAGGTTGCTGGTGGAGCTGTGTTCTTCCATTATAAGGAAGAGTCCTTTAGCTAATCGACAACCGGCAGCAAAGTCACTAACGGTCTTAGTGCTTCGGCAATCGTCTTGTGTGTGATCGCCAGGTCAGGATTATTGCCCTGGAGGACTTGTGCCAGGTGAGGCAATATGGTTTAAATATTATCTGGTGGCGTCGCCTTCTTAGCCCTGTGCTTCCGAACCCTCCGGGTCAAAGACCATGATCGAGTGACCGAGCTTACCCTACTATATAGTAGGCTTGCGCCGGGGAAGGCACCAAGGTATGGGCTCAGCGAAGAAAGTGTAAAAGTGTTTCGTCCTGTTTAATGAAATTCCCGCACGATCGCTGCGAGCGGCGGTTTGTCTCCGTGGACGTCGGTGTGTAAGTTTCCTGCAGGAAACGGGCACTGCGCTTGTTTTGTGATAACTGCTGAAGAATCACCCATATACACCTATCATAGGGTCCTAATTCGATTCTCCTCACGAAGGTAGGCTATACGTGGCCAAGCGGCTGAACTAGCTACGTGAGCCCCGTTCAGCTAACATACCCCGGGGGATTAGGACACTCCATAGCCAAAGTAGTTCTAACTGCCAGATACGTTGGGGGGGGGGGACTCCAGTGGTTTGCAGTCTCACATTCCGCAGGCTGCTAGTGGAGCATCATGTCAGAAGAATGACCTCCAGCTCTCTAGCAGTTAAAGCACAGCTCTGGCCTGGTTCAAGTAACACCGGATGGGCGTTCAAACCTAGGAGGATCACTGACACAGGTGTTGGGCGGTCGAACGTTAAAATCACTTTATTGAGCGGAACCTACCTGCGTGGCAAGGTAGAGACGCCGTACGACGGTAATTCCAACGCTGGCTAGCTCATCCCGTATCTCGTCCTCGGTAAATACCATGCTTACGCCTTAGATTCTTGCTCTGAAACTCGTCAAGGCGCTCTTCGCAGTCGCTACACGAGAAACGAAAAGATGTCAGTGTTGCTTAGTGCTGTGTGATGTGCTCTTGTCTAGCGAGTTCTAACCGTCGGTGGCTTTCACTCGGTGGTTGGCAAAGGTTTACGCACGAAACAATTGTTTATTTGTTGTATAAAGTAGTGAGTTGCTGTGCGGCGCACAATTTCCGTCCGTGTATTTTCTATAGTAGGTATGCCTATTGATATTGTTGAATATCTATCTGTGCATTAGTCTATTTACATTTTGAATTTCACATCGGTTGCTGCTTGTTTCAGAACAAAGAATGCATGTGCAGATTGGTCGTAACACCGACGAACGGCAACTAACTGTCTTGGGTGTGCGCATCAGTGAAGCTGCACTAGCTATGGTACTAACATCGGCGATTGGTAGTATCGCTTTTTTTTGGCCAGACCACCAACGGTTGCAGTACAGTAGGAAAGGTTCCACTATACGCGACATTTGCACATCTAAAATTCGTTTTAATGAGTGATTTGTATCATTCTATTTGGAATTTTGTCGTATCAAACGAACGCATTTGGCCTAGAACCCCGTCACCTATTTGGATTTTGCCGGAGTCTACGTATGAGTTCCATCACTCAAAAATAATAATAATAATGATAAAGGGTTTTAGTTCGACCCCTGACTCTCTATTATAGTTTCTACAGTGAAAGTACGTGGCGATTACCTTCTTTAGGAGACGACTGCGTGATTAAGAAACACTGCCATGGCCCGGTTTTCTTTGTCAACTTCCAAAACTCGTGCTGATTTTGTACTTTTGCCATTCTTAAAGCCAAACTAATTATCGTGTATGTTGTTTTCTTGCAGGTGTTGTTTTAGGCAATTTGGCAATATACGTTAATGTATGTTTTCGTTGTTTAATGACGTTGTTTGTTGTTTGTGATCGTTTCCTGGTGCCTTATCAATTTATAGGTGTCGAACTTCTTTTGGCTGTTCTCTCTTCCTTGGCTGCCGGTACCAAAGGGCTTGGCAATGGCTCATTGAAAGTGCATGTCGACAGGTTGTTGCTATCCGATGCTGTTTGCTCGATTGATAAGCTCAGACGCTCACCGACCCTAGCAAAGTGCAGATTGACTTTTCTACTTTTGCTTTTATTGACGCTGCTCACGGGAAACTGCACTCTTGAGTGCGAAAGAGAGGGAGATCATTGTGTGAGATCACCACAGAGAAGCGGCATCTTCAGACTGAGTCTCCGACTCTCTGTCGTTTTCGGTAGTGGTGAGAGAACACTTCCGGCGTTGGGCGCCGGAGGCCGTATCGTTTCAAGGGGAGGACATCTAGCGCGGCTGGAAACCCGGCGACAATCAAAGGCAATTCACCACCATCACCTTCCGAAGCGTTCATCGTTCCGCGAGAGCTCGAGTCGTCTACATGCCCAGTAGTATAGAGGTTGACCCCCTCACATGGCGCGGGGTTGCCGAACGCACGCGAGTTATGCTGCAGCCTAGATATACCTAAGCTATCGGGCAAGGGGGATCTTGCTCCAATTGGCTTCACCCGAGATCGCAGCACGCTTGCAATTACAAACTCCCAAAAAAAAACATATTCAAGAATACTTCTGGATAACCGGAAGCTGGCGAGTTGTAGTCCTAATGGCAGTGCCAGTAGGCCACGACGACCTGTTGGCTCCACTAACGCCTAAGCTACAACTATGTGCAAGCCAATGCAACGTGCAATGACGCTAGCAAATCAAACTCGATCAGTTGGAGGGCCCGAAAAAATCCGATGATGTCTCAGAGACGCGACTAAACTGTCTCCAAGCGTGCAGTATTCACCAGACAAGCATTCACTACATAGACATTCGTGGTGGTGCAATCTCTGGACTACAAAGTTGACGTCAAACCTCGTTAATAACATGATGCTAGTCCATTGATTGGGATTTTTATGACTTAAAACGAATCTAAACGTATAGGCAGGGCAACACTAAGCTATATTATCGTAAGGGATTTTGCTACAGGTAGGGTTTGTCAAAAGCAACCTGTCTTGTTCCTCAAAACGGGTCAGATACACGAGTGGATATAATATATATATATATATATATATATATATACGATATTCTATCGTATAAGATTATCGTACACAAGTATACCACATGTGCCTTTTTACTACTCTGCTGTGTACAATCATTCAACTGAGTAAGAGTTCGTTGCAAGGATATATATATATACGAGAGAAAAATAATAGGCGATAGAGGCAAGCTACATTGTTGTCGGAGCTGTTATGTTGTATGTTGCTGGTTGTGCTGCGGCGTCCCTAACTAAGAACCGTTAAGATGATGTTCGATACAGATGGAGGTGCACAAAAGCGGTCCGTTTTCCACTCAAACCGAAGCCCGCGAGGCTGTCTTGATGGGGACGTCGCATCGGGTCTGTGGGCAGGAACTGTGAACATACATACGTCCGCTCAGCTGACGGCACTTCCTCGAATTATTTTAAAACGCGCTCCCGGACAAAGTGGAAGGTCAGAGAAAGCGCAGAGAGGCAGCGAGTAAAAGAGAAGCAACGCCTCTATGCCGAAGAAACACGCGACGGACAGGAAAAAATACAACATGTAAATAAATAGATATACATGTATATATTCCCACAAGTTTATATATAATTAGATATGTTATATACATGTGTTTACATGCATATTCTGTTTATTAATGTTATGCTTTATTAACCATTGCCTCGGTTCATACATGCATACTTACATACGGGGTTACACAGTAATGCAAAGACAGTAGCACGATCGTGCTTTATACAGCGGCGGACCGCTCGAGCATGGTTGAAGCTGGTAGAGGTCGCACGGCTATACTCTGGGGACACGGTGTGAAACATCTCGCAAGTGCATATCCTTATATGAGAGTTATTCACTGCAAAACCGGTTTCTATAACCAGTAATACATTGTTATGTATAGATTTATGTAGCTTGGGCCCGACCGAGCATTTGCCTCGTTGCTTTTATCTCGAAGAACAGTACATCTATTCGGCCCAGTTGTTACTTTCACTCATGAAGGTATTCGTTGAGTTTGTCATCTGTTCATTCTAGGAGTTTCGGTGTCCTCTAAAAGTCCTTCACAAGAAAATGTGTATAGGCTAACAGATACACTAGCCAATTACGACTGGTACAACGCAAGACTAATACGATCTTTGAAAAGTCGAGTTTAGTGTTGTGGACTCTAAATTTTTTCTTAGTTTGATAAGACCAGACGACTTGTACGCCATGCGAGGCTGTTGGCGCGTTCAGCATTACGCGTATATATATATATATATATATATATATATATATATATATATATATATATGTATTACAGAGTGTCCAAATCAAGCTTGAACACTCTTGTGGAGTTGTAGATTTTGTTCAGATTAGCACTTTCTCCAGAGAATGCAAGAAAGCTTGGGTTCTTTTTTAAAATAACAAAGTAAATAAACAAATAAACATATTTACATATTATTAAACAACTAGAAATAATAATACAAGATAAATAAAATAATAAATTATTATAATACCTCACTAAAATCGGTACGGATGTAGGCTAAAAATTAGTCATATTACTCTCACTCTTAAACATATATCGAATTTTTTAACGCTCTTAAATATGGTTCGAACAGGATCATTCGTAGCAAAATGTACTTCTTTCGAGGTTTGATAGAACTCGGCAAGAAAATAATTTTTCCATATGGAGAGAGGACGCGGAAACGTCTTGTTTAGGAGAGAGAGTGAAATTAAAAAGTAGTTATTCTGCCTTTTCTTCTCCTACAATCGTTGTGCAAAGTCTACGTTTGTGGGAGAACCAGTCAACGCATGAAGGCCCCAATCAAAAAAATTCTGTGCAACGGAGGATACTTCACTAGCTTGCGTAGCGGAAAGCGAATAGCAGATTGAAGAAAGTCATAAAAATGTCGATATGTTGTTATGTTTTACGTTAACGCTTTTTCATGAAAAAACGTAAAATTTTTCTATTACGGCCGAAAATGTGTGTTCAAAAGACCCATCTGGCGCAATAGCAAATTTAATGCCCGCCATTTTCGCACCAAAGTGATGATGCTGCGTTACGTAGTTGTCAAGTAACTAAGCTTTTTCGATAGCCATATCGAAACTGAAGGCATGCATACTTGCATACTGTGTACGAGAAAGTTAGGTACATATTTTGAGGTTTGGTAGAACTCGGCATAAGAATATTTTTTCCTGGTGGAAGAAGGGGGCGGAAACGTCTTGGCAAAATGTTACAGTTCTGAACGTGAGAACTTGCACGTAAAATATAACAACTATGACTGTCGAAAAAGCTTAATTACTTGACAACTACGTAACGCAGCACCATAAGTTTGGTACGAAAATAATGGGCATTAAATTTGCCACCTATGTAGGAGAAAAATAGCAGAATAACTATCTTTATAAGCTTCACTCTCTCTCCTAAGCAAAACGTTTCAGCGTCCTCCCTTCACAGGAAAAAATTATTTTCTTGCCGAGTTCTATCAAACCTCGAAAAAAGTACATTTTGATACGAATGATCCTGTATATATATATATATATATATATATATATATGTATATAGGTAGAGAGGGAGCGAAACTAAGAGAGAAAGATCTTTTTATAATATGTTGTGTAAATAATATGTGTAAATCGTTTCGGGCTGAGAGATAAATAAACAACAGGTGCTGTGGGAATCTTCGTGTACTCTGTCGAACTTGTCTGGGCAATAGAAGTAGCATAATGAATTCTATTCTAATGCAAGTTTTGAAAGGCTTATTGCTGGTGTTTCCGAGATTTATTTAGTGGAATAAGTTTGACATGCTAGAAGATTTATTTTCTTAAGAGTAGAACTCTGTCGTCTAGTATACTTGCAATGTCTTTTTAATGCATAGGGTTTTTCACAAAATCTACTTAGCAGTATCCACTTTTAATGTTCTGTTTGATGATTGATAGGGTCATCCGTTCGGCTTCGGTTACTGATACCGGTCATACTACTTAAAGCAGTTAGGAAGGGTTTTCGAATATACACGTCGTGTCAGCTTAATTTTTATAGGTAGCATTCTACAAGGGTGCCTTTGCTACACGTATGAGAAAAATAAAAAATACAATCAAAGGCAATTGCTAACTATGCCTGTTTTGTTTCAGATATGGTGATTGCCTTTAGTTTGCTTGCAACCTTCTTTGTTTCTGCTCATGTTTTTTTGTTGGTTGCCATTTCACCGTTGTTGGTTGATTACCTCATATTTATTCAACAGAGGTCAGGCTATAAATGTTAGCCGTCGACTAATTTCAGCAACACGATTGCTCAGGCAGTCTACGCCGAACATCAATTTTGCATTACTAGTGTTTCGTATATCACAAATAAGCAGTCCGGCTTGACTAAGTTCACTTCTGTGGAAAGATGTTTTCAATTTCACTAAGTATTAAATTCCAGGTCTTATATTTCATGACACTTTGCGCATTTGTCGCGTCGAAGACGCCATAATACCACGCGCATTGTTTCTTGGCAGTCTAAGGCTCACGTTCTTTTGCAATCCGATTATGCACTTCCCCGAGGTAATTTTCCGTTTGATATGCTAATAATAAATATTAGTAGGTAAATACTGAATATGCGTAATATTGCTATAAATATTTGACGCTTGTAATTGTGTTTACAGTGCATATATGTAATTTTTACCAGAGTAGACAAGCTACGTACAGCTGAGTTGTGAATTGGTGCTGTAATGTGATATATATTCACTTATTATTTCATACGAGGATTAAGTAACGAAAAATGCAGGTCCGGCAACATACTATAATTATATTATATATATCCTATATATAATATGATGATATCTATATATATATATATATATATATATATATATATATATATATATATACTCATTCGGTTAAGTTTTTTTTGTACTAGACAAAGGTCTGGATCTCACCAGAGTCAGGAGTGCCACCATATCGGCCTAGTATGAGGAATGGGCAAAAAAAGACCCGGTGTGACCACAGTCCAAAGAGTCTGATACCGGACCTCCTGGTATGGTATGACCGCCGACATGGGGAGTTTTCCTACTAGACGACTCAGGTTCTGACCAGACACGGCCAGTTCTAGAGCTGCATGTCAAGGATCAAGAAGGCCATCAGCGATATCTGCGTACTATGCGACTCTGGAGAGACGGACAACGTGAAGCATACTGTTCTGCGGTGTGATGCTCTCAGGGAAGCACGGGACGCAGCACCAATCGCTGTAAGAGGCCGACCCATCAAGGATGTGGTCGCATGCAAGCATGGAGGGTGGCAACAAACTTGTTCGACGCCATTTTGACTCTCAAGACAGCCAAGGAAACGGCTAGGCGGGAGAGGTTTGAGCGGGTCTCTCGGGAGAGTAGTCGAGACGAGGAGCCGAGGGAGAGGGAGGGGGTAGGGAGCAGCCAGGCCCTCATGGTCTCGACGCACCCTTACAGGACGGATTACAAAATGGCATCCCCCTATCCAACCGCAGGTAGACATGCGGGATGATAGTCAGGGATAGAGCTGGTTGAAGGAGAACAGCAGAGACGCTTCTCCCACTGGCTTCGAAGTCATGCCAAAGTAATACCGAGCCTGGGGGGTTGGGGAGGAATCCGGGTTTAGTGGGTTTGCAAGTCTCACACTAGTCACGCAGGCTGCTAGTGGCACATGTGCATCATGCATTCTTGAAACCTCCTAGAACAAACAAAAAAGGTTAAGTTATGTTAAAATGCCTGCCATGGAGATATGCTTAATTATCCTAATTATGCAAAAAAGTGCGGACGAAAGAAGATATGCAAAAATATATTCCTTTCAATCTCGTTTTTATTGTGCGCCAAAAATGGGATATAAAGGTTGGTGCCGGAATGTGTCATCGTCGTCTCAGACAGGTCGATTTCTAGGTCCATTGTTATATGTTAACGTTAACGTATTTTGAAGATGTTAAAGTAAAAGTCACACCAACAAGGTTTTAGTGTGCACGTTGCAAATGTTGCTAAGTCATGCATGTAGTTCCATCACCTTTCGGTGCTTCATTGTAATATAATATATAATCATAAACAACCTTATGTAGGTTGTAAAAAGCATTTGAAGATTCATAAGGCCTATATAACATTCATAATGCCACTCTGCAAAGAAAGCGATACCGTCTCGTGACTAGAAAGGGCGTTATCCTCCACCAAAACATCGCGAAGATGCATGTGAGTTCACCCAGCCTTTGCAGATTAGCAAGTTTTGATTGGCAAATGTTGTCACCTGCACCGTACTCACCAAACATCGCACCGTTGGACTACCACATATTTATCATATGTCTGCAGAACTATCTACACAGAAGAAGAAATTCACTTCACCACAGGCAGTAAAACTAAACTTGGATACAATCTTCGAGACACAAAAACCAAAATGCTTTGAACTGCTAAGCTTGTCTAGGGATGGGGGAGAGTGTTGTGGGTAACAACAGAGAGTACTTTATGAATGATTAAAATAGGTTCACTCATTTATTTTTAGATCGATTTCAACAAATATATATATATATATGTATATATATATATATATATATATCTTATACATATATACATAATATATATATCATATACTGTATATATACATATATATATATATATATATATATATATATATATATATATATATATATATACAAGACTTTGTATTGTATATTTACGCTAGTTGGCCAACCTTTCAAAGAGTAGGCAAAGGTCTAAGACTGAAGCACTTAAAAACAGACCATTCGAGCAAGACCTAGGTCGATATGTTTTAAAGACGTAGCCGTAAAGAACGGGCGATCTCGGAGTCCGCTTGGCCGTAAACAAGGCGCCACTCGACGGACAGAGAAACACGGATATCGAAGGTAATCGCTTAGCCGGCGCCACCTCATGCTAGGCGGAGGTAAAAACTGGCCAACAAGCGATCGGAACAGAGTTTGAAAAAATCCGACTGACTGTCCAGGGGCCAGGGACTGGACACTGTAAACACAGATTAAACATTTACGCATTAGTTTGACCGGGCGTCGTCCATGAACGCCCACGCACGCTCCGCATACCAATATATTGCGATATCTCTAGCCTCAGAACAGTGGCAGTGTGTACCACTTTGAACCCGGTCTGTCAATAACATCTAAATAGCTCAATACGCACAGTATATACATATGTATGCATATGAATCTATGTATGCATGGATGTATGGACTATGCGAAATGTGCATCAAAATCGTGCTTGAGGGCAGTCGCTCTCGTTTCATACTGAACGCCAGAACAAACAAACAAGAAATGGTTTAGAGATTTTTGGAGAAAAAAAACTGCCTCGTATTTACTCTCACGGCCTGATGATGACAGCAGTGACACTCGACAGCAGAGACAGCAGAGAGTAGTAGAGTGGCCAACAACAACAATCTCACACAAGCACGAGTATGTATTTCTAATTAAACTAAATTCGAGATGTATCATCATACTGCACACTACTGCCAGATATACCGGTGCTTATCTTAGTATGAAATTGTAGTATATTTCTACTCGACCCTCTAATACGCTAACCAAAATGTATATTCTAGCACTGAGTGGTTTGTCGAGAGTTAGAGTTTGATGCTTAGGGCCTGCTTGCTGGGCCTGTCTCGTTGAGGTGTCTGGATTTAGCACCACGCATACTGATACTGTTAGCGAGCGAGCGAGCGCAATTGCATTGAGGCGCGGCATTTTCGTCCGTTGGGAGGCAAGTTGAAGCACATGGTATGGTACAGCGTTCGTCATTCTGCGGCCCAAATTGGGTGCATTTCATGCGTAGAATGGTTAAGGGGGTAGGGTGCTGAGCCAAGCAACGAGCTTGGTATACTCGTACAACTTGTTGATGTCGTTGTTGTTGTTGTCGTTGTTGTTGCTGTGTTGTTGTTGCTGTTGTTGTATTGCTAACGATGATGATGATGATGTTGTTGTTGCTGCTGCTGCTGCTGTTGTTGCTCTGGTAGTGATTCGAATCGAGTTTAAACCCCGTAATCCAGTGTCCAGTTCAGTCGATACAGGCTAGACTAAAACCAAGCCTGTTACATATCGGGTGTCGTCGAGCCTTCGTCGCAGAGCCGTCGAGGCGTCGCCTAGTTATGTCGGCCTGTCATTTTGATGTGTGCCTACGCCGTGTGTTTGGTCATACACGTCGGTGTCGGTGGCCCTCGAACTTAACCACAAGTCGCAACTGTCGTGATAGACATACAACCATCACCTCCACCAATGATGTTGGGGGTAGTTGTGATGGTGGTGGTCGTAGTGAGGGCTTTGGTGAACGTTCTGCTGTTCGACTTGAAGAGTGACAGTGAAGTGACGACGAGTGACGACTTAGCACAAGCTGTGGTAGATCTAGATAGATACTAGCTCAGTTGTTCAAGAGTAGCAAGAGTCGTTGTTTGCTGTAACGCGCTCCGACGCGATATGATCCAATTTGGGCATCACCTGTCCATCAAACAAAGTCCATCCAAGCTACGCATTTTCTGCAGGCGGCGCCAAATTGCAACAACTGACTTTTTTTCGAGAAGGCTTTTTCGCTTTCGTACTCTCGCGTGTTCCCTCGCTGATTCGTTCTGTTGAGAAGTAACCCGTTCGAGCTGCTCCTCTGGATCCCCGATGGCTATGATGAGGAGAATGAGGCTTCTCCCTCCCGTTCAGATGTCAGTCGGGATCAGGCCCCCCTGGCGACGACCCTTCGTTTGGGTTCTTGTTTGTCTACAAATCTGCTTGCGATGGTCCCGCCCGCATACTTTACCTTTACCTAATCCTAAAGCATTAACGACGGCGGTTTCTCAACGCTTGTTATTTTTCATTACACTTGTGGTAATGAGTTATTGCTCGAGAGCACGTGCAATATTATTCTTCTATCGGCGGCATTCGCGCCTTGGATGTTGACGACACTAAACTCACCCACTCTGCACACGCGCCAAGTGTGCCTAATCTCTCCGTGTTGCCTTCTTATTTTGTTGAAACAATAACACACGACGACCATGAAATGTTTAATATTAATGCGCAGGCGGCCAACGTGGTCTTACGTTACTGCACAATGCCGAGACGGATGGTGGTGGTTCATCGCAGTCGTACCGTGTTTAAGCGATTTGTATTCCAAGAATGAGTTGCAGAGTATTTCGATTCACAATAAACTTGCGCCAAACTGTTCATATTTCATTGTAGGCTCGATTGGTAAAGACGATCGCACACGCTCGTGCACCGCCTTAAATAATATTGATATAGTGTTTATAATCTAAACGTGACTAGGTGTAGGTGGTAAACATGTCGCTGATGGAGAACGGTTACTGGAGCAGGTATTCTTCATTCTATATACATTCCAAACCAAGTCCCGTCAGGGTTGCCTGTTATTATGCGATACATTTGCGCTACAGTCCAATTTCAATCTCTGGGGTAACTTTAACCTTTCAAGAATACACTCGACAAATGTCACACTCTTAGATTTACAAATAATGGAGTCTACCTGTGTTAACGCTTGCATCACCAACGGTTTATACCAACAAATGGACGAAGTCACTCGCTCTCTACTGTCTAGCCGTAGAGCTGAGGTTATGCTGGTCAGTTCTACTGAACACGTGATTAGTTAGGTGTATCAAACGAAAAAAAGTTGCTTAAAGCAATTAGAAGATTTCATATAATGGAAGAAGTTAATCTAAGCAGCTGAAAACATTGATCAGCAGGTACTGATAGACGACGCTACTAAAGCAAATGCATCTGAGAACTTCTTCTCTTGTTTTATGTTGTCAAGTAAATTCGCTCCCAACGATATGGCCTCAGGAAGCAACTTTCCATATTGAGAAATACCAAAGTAAAATATGTTTATTAAAGTCAAACAAGTACCCACTAAGTGCAGTTTAACTCTTGACTTAATCCTTCTTTATTTATTAATATATAGTATCTGCGATAACCCGACCACCTTTTTTAATGTTCAGTAGGTCCTATGGGTTGTGCAGCATCACTTGCATGTGCAATGAAAATCGTTAGTAGACCATGTTTTTAATTTTATTTAATCCGAAGGCTTGTTGATTGAGAACCACCATGTTCTACGGCAACTTAATTACGAAATTGCAAAGAAATTGGGACATTATAATACACACTAGGCTGGCCTTTGATTTTGAATATTTTAATTTTTCAAATGCATTTGAGAAAGTACACTCATGAGCACAGAACATGCAAAACTTGAATATAAACTTAGACACTTGAGTGTTGATAATCGCTCTCTATAATGGACTAGAATTAAAAACATTTTTTACGGAGGTTGTTGTTACTACTTCCATCCTCTACGGGCTTGGAACTTAACCTGAGGTATATCTTCAATGCACCGAGGGCCGGACGTGTTAAGATATCTAGGGTTTCCCCAACAGTCCTTGTGGCAGCATGGCCGCCGACTCTCAGCGGTATGGTTTATCATCTATTCTCAATGAGCATCGCTCAAAAAAAATTCGATCAACAACAGGGATCGAACCGGCGACACCCCGGTAGACGACAACCATGACTAGCGCACTAGTTTCCTAGACCACGCCGCCATATAATGGACTACTGATTATTATTTTCGACATGACACGAATTTCGACACAAACACGAAACTCTCCAGTTTTACCTGTGGAGAGTTTTGTGTTCGTGTCAACAAACAGCTTTAGTATGTCGAGTACGTGCTTCTCTGCTATTGCTCAGGGATCAATTTATAGCCCACTTGTATATTGTGTTTATTTTTGATCTTAGAAATAGTATTCCCAAATCGCTGACTTATAAGCTCTATGTCGACGCTCTAAAACTAGACGGGCCTTCTAACGCCATTTACAAATGAAAAATACTATAAAGTACGCAGCTTAATGCAGTTTCTAAATAATGTGTAGATAACAAAATTGTATAGAACGATGGCGGCGTGGTGTAAGAGAGTAATGCGCTTGTCATGGTTGTCATTAACCGGTGTGTCGCCGGTTCGGTTCTCTTTGTCTAATATATAATACCATTTTGGTTGTCTTATATTAAACGATTACAATTGTACATGCTACTTTGGTTGTTCCAAAAAAAAAACATTTATATATATATATATATATATATATATATATATATATATATATATATAAAGGTTCTATGAGTAAGATGGATAACTTTTGCAGCAGTATTGGTGCTACAAGTAGTGGACGATAAACTAGGTGAGTACGTCAAAAATGTGACGTGTCAAACAAATGACAGTTTGATTTTTTCCATAATCACGTACATAGGGATGATGATTCATTTTTATATGTGCGTTTTTTTTCAAATTATAAGCTGCCATGCTCCATTTATGAGTTTAATTTTTCCAAATTGGCGCCTAAGCACACCAAATCGGACGTAGTCGACTCGTCGTTCAAGCACGCCACGACCTATCACACGTGTGACGCTGTCACTAAACAACATATCTCCACTCGAAGATATCCGTCGGCGGCTGAACGTAGTACAGCAAACAACTAGTCATGAAGTACATCCTGAGGAAACGTGATAGGGTAGTAGCAGCGAGATAGCGATGGCGATTCGGGATGACCTGGGAAATCGGTGATGAGGAAAAAATCACGTTTTGAAACCTGAAAACCAAACGCAGTCGTTCCGAAGCGGTCGTATTGTTGTATACTCGATTCTAGTATACAACTCGACCTCGAGTTGTATACTAGAATCGAGTATAAAAAAACTACACGTGCACATGTGGGAAAAAATCCTGCTTGAAACGCTCCTATCTAAAATCGCTTTCATGTGTTCGCTCAACATCGCTCGACTAAGTAAGGCACTTTGGGGCACTTCCACTGCAATAAGCGGGATTGTTGTACTGCCTATTTACCGGGCAGTGCGTTACGTTGCCAGTCCAATGCACATGCAAATGTCAACGCTAGGGTTAACTCTGCAATAAAATTGGAACCACCTAATTCCACGCGGAGATGGAGGAGGCCGTCCCGTTCCGCCGTCAGAGGGGTGGTTTGTTGAATTTCTGAACGACGCCGAGTACTAGGCAGCAGTAGAGCTGATATCTATGCTGCTATATCGAACTGGATAGCATAGATTGGGTTGGGTGTGTGTTCACCCGCTAGCGCCGCTGGTACTGTGAGAGCCCCTCGGCGAATTAGCTGTAGAGTGGGAGGTCCTTTTTCTCTTCGATTTTGGCTTCGATCGTCGGTTCCTGTTTTCAAGAGGTGGGGTTTGGTTGTCGTCTTTTGCTTCTCCTTCTTCTTCTGCCCTTTCACTACCATCATCATCATCGTCATCTTCTTCCCCATGTTTCTCGTCGTCTTCTGTATCTGCGTCCTATTTTTGGGGAATTCTCTCACGAATCGCCGTCGATTTGGTGGCCATGCCCACTCACCGCGACATCGCCAGCTCTCCTGTCATAATGATGACCACACAATCATAAAAATCACCATCGTTCATAATGTAACGATGCATTAGCAGGACGTCAGACGATGGCGGTTTTCGGCAAACTGTTGACTATCCAGCGAGCGGGTCGTGGGCGAGCGCCAGGAAAGGAGCCTTACAGTATCCATATCGAATATACATATATTTGTTTGATTACAGCTATTACGGAAATGCATTACAAAGTCGTCACTTTCCACTAAACAATAAAGCGAGAACGACAAACGGAACTGTTTCTTTTAGACGCAACATGCAAAACGAATTCGTTAAGCAGATGCATGCGTTAATGTTACCTAATATTTATACTGTATGAAACATAATTTACGTATAACGGCTTTGAGAATAAAATTATGTCTTAGTTGA
The DNA here is from genome assembly GCA_003439945.1 of Dermanyssus gallinae. Lineage (NCBI taxonomy): Eukaryota > Metazoa > Arthropoda > Arachnida > Mesostigmata > Dermanyssidae > Dermanyssus > Dermanyssus gallinae. The sequence goes on along the minus strand of QVRM01000688.1, from coordinate 42,090 downwards.
GCACTATGATTTGCCATATTGCAAATTGTAAAAACTGCTAACTTAAACATTTTGGTTAAAACAAGTTGAGTAACGATTTATTATACACTGATGTTTTGATACACATAACGGTATAAGTAAGGTACACACACAACCACACAGGAGTGGGAACGTATTTCAGCTCATGCAACTATCAAGAAGAGTAACATATAATTTGCTGTTATTAATGTTTACAATCGTACTTTCGTTATAACTTTCAATCTACTTAAAAACAAGTCATTAGTGTCTAAGTGCTGTTCGTGAGACCCAATTATGATACTTGGACTGGCCTTGGATCTACAGTGGGCAGTCATACATAATACAGTTGAATAGATTGTTGCCTGTTTTTATTTTAGCATATTCGAATTGTTATTTATATAGAAGCAGTTTTTTTTATGTAAAAGCCGATACGTAAACGGTTGATATCAACCTTTGTGCCTATTTCTCAAACTAATTATTAGTCAAAGCAAATCTTGCAGTAGCCAAATAACTCCTGCGTTCCCAGCACTCTTTGGCAGTGCTGCGAGTAGAAAAACAAAGACAAGCGTCGCAAGGTGACGTCCAAACCTGGGCTATCCAGCGGAACCCAAGCAGACTATTACATTTACTGTGTCGCGTTTCGGGAACCCAATAAGAAGTCGACCTGCCTGCTTGCCTTTACTGTATGTGGGCAATAAATCCAGAGCTCCCCCCTCAAGTTGAACGACCTCTCTAAGCAGGCCGGGGGAGTGACGCGACGCCCGGCCCACCCTAAAGTGTACAGATAGATCCCCTTTGTTCCTGAGCGGCTTTCCTCCTTCCGAGTTCAGACGGCAGGAGCGTCGAGAGAGGATTCTCCGAAGTGATCACCAACAAGATATGTTGTTCTCCGTCTCTCTTGTTCGACGACCAGCTCAACTGACTCGAACAGTGGATCTGAACAAAGAAATCGGTGATGATACGCTGGTCTGGATGGTTCTGCTGCCAGGCCACGCTCACTCTGCACAGCGAGAGAGAGAGAGAGAGAAGCACAAAGACACCATCAAACCGTTGTCGTGTCGCCACAGTATCGCGACGTTGGCAGGCGCCGTAGGTCGAATGCTGTAAGGCACAAACAGCAAATACACCACTGTTACTTACTACTACTACTACTACTAAAGTAAACTCTTCGGGCTGACCCTCAGCCAAGATTTAACGTCCACGGAACTGTTTTTCTAATTGCTTCATAGACGGACTACCCCCATAAATACAGATGTGCAACGGTGGGGCTCGAACCCGCGCACCTATCTAGTGTCTCCTCCGGTTGCGAGGCGTAGACTTAAGTCACCACGCCACCGGGCTCGACACTACTACTACTACTACTACTACTTCTACTTCTACTACCAACTACACAAATAACAACAGCGACAACAGTAAAGACAGTTGGCGTCTGTTGGCAACAACTCTGCCGGCATGTGGTGGCGTTAGGAGCGTTTATCGTCAGTAAATAATTTTTAGCGCGATAATTTTCGGCGATTAGCCGGTTAGCCACCGAAAGCAACGAATACTGCCGCCGACGAAAAAGTGGAAAGCCGGGACCGCCGCAGGAGCCTCATCTCGACAACAGATATCCCCCTAGCAACGTCACCACGATATCTCGACAAATCCCTCCGTACGGAATTATGGCGACCAGAGGGCGAATTCGAACGAAGGACGAACAAAGCATTTTCTTAATACTTCGCTTAGGGTTATTGTCGTTGCTGTTGTATTTTTTTATTTTGTTGTCTGCTGTTTTTTTATAGGTGTTGCTGGTGTTTTCAGCTCTCGCCGGTACCATCTAATGCTGCGCAGTTTTAAATGCGTGGCGTTCGCAAAAAAAAATCGCCGAACGGACGCTAGGCTTCAAGTATCCAGGAACATAAGAAACATAAAAATCTATATAAATAAATTTAGATATATATGAAGTGCCCAGAATTCTGGCACCGAAGAGGAGCTCCAGCCAATGAGTACCAGCTTGAAAACTGACATACTGGACTGGTGGCAGAAGGTGGCCGAATATAATATGGAAGCGTGATTCTTTGTCGATTTGTTTGGCCGATGTTTATTGAGAATAGATGATAAAGCTTACCGCTGAGAATTTGGAGCGACTATACTGCTGCCACAAGCACTATTGGGTAAACCCAAGGTATCTCAACATGTTTGCTTATGCTACCGCTCTAAGCGCCTCTTATATAAAAGGGTCACATGTGTATTTAGGAATACATGCCAAGCACATAATAAATTCATTTAACAGCGATGCTTTTTCGGGGTATCCCAATGAAGACGATCGTGGCGATGAGACTGATGGAGATGAGATGACGATAAGAAATGCAATAAGTAGATGACCACATATGCTGCAATGAGCGACCGAGAAGAAACAGGCCACCGTAACAAATTAGACTGTTTCCACCCTCCTTGATCTCCCTTTGTCCTCTTTTCATCCTAAAGGAGAGTAAACGATGGGGAGAGGGAATTCAAACTTAGCCCACAAAACCCGAAGAAGTGGATGAAAGCAATCATATAATAATAAGATAAATACAGGGTGAGGAAGACAAAAACGTTTAGGAACGTTGAAAAGTAATTAATTTTTTATTCGGCGAGAGAACGCACGAAAACATAGCGAGAGCTATAAAAACATGTAAGACCATGAGAAGCGTGTAAGGAAGAAGGACCACGATTTAACCTAAACACGACCGTAACCAATCAGGCGTCTTCCCGGGGGAAAACCTGTAATGCTTACATCATCGGCAAATCTATTTGTTCATGTATGCATATGTATCAATATATGCTTGTGCGCATATGTATCAATTTATGCTGGTACGCATATGTATCAATTTAGACGTGTACGTATATTTATAAGTTTATACTTTTACGCATGCTTAATACGCAATTGGAGCTATGGCTATAGGGCGATACGCAATTACTGAGAGAATTTAGGTCAAGGTTTTTCAGGTCGCATTCTTTAGGTCAACCTGTTGAGGGTCCCCCAACACAATGGCTATTGGGATCACGCCTTCACTTCTCTGTTCATCAATTCACTTTGCGAAATACAGTATGGACTTCATTTTTACTCTTTAAATACTTCACGTTGTTGATTTTTTGTTTGAATATAGGCTGCAGTAGGCTTTTTCTAGAATATTTTTTTTAAGGAGGTTGTTTTTAATTCTAGACCATCTTCCGTCCCCTACGGGCTTGGAACTCACCGTTAGGTATATCTTTAATACACCGAGAGCCGGACATGTTGAAATATCTAGGGTTTCTCCGACAGTTCTTGTGGCAGCATGACTGCTGACTCTCAGCGGTTTATTATCTATTCTCAGTGAGCATCGCTCAAAGAACTAGCGCACTAGTCCCCTAAACCACACCGCCACAGAGAACAGGCCCCTGAGGGAATTTTTGCGGTCACACATTTATTTGAATATAGACTGCAGTAGGCTTTCTCTCTATCGCTACAAAATTGCGCCTTGCCTCAAGTAAGCGTGGAACATCACCCTGTGGCGGTCACTAACAGTTAATAAGGTGGCGGCCTCTAGATGTGTATAAACGATCGAGTTAGAACCGGGAGACTTCTTCTTATATGCCTACTCATTTTCGTTTTTTAAATCCATAGATAATACTTTGGTTAAATGAAAACTCGTATGAGAATGACTGGTCCTAGGTTTGAAGCGGCGACAGCACCGCCGTCTGAGCAGTGTATTGCGTACAGCCAATTCAATAGTTGATTTCAGAGCACTTTTTTAAGTTAATTTAACGTTTCGTAAATAGCATGGTTTAGAACAAACAACTGTGTCTAAATGAGCATCTGAGCTTTCGTGGGGGGCGGAGATCGGACCCGCCACGACCAGGTCAAGCAAATAGATCGGCGCCGTTATTGCTGTTGATGAAATGATTTCAGATAATCGAAGGTTTACAACTCGAAAAACCTCAATTCTGATCCCAAGGCGCCACGAATGGGCCCCAGTCTGCAACGAAGTGGTGAGAGCAGTACACAATTTGTTCAAACTACAACTTTAATAATTCTACACAGCGGGCATTGACCTGCTGGAAAAACGACGAGACCATTGCTCGAGCAATAGTGACAATGCTGTAACATTTTTTTTAAGGTATTACTTTTCCATTTTTTATTTTGGCAGTTCTTATACATTTACCGGTATTGGTCTATGGACGTCTTGATTTGGAATAGCGGAGTAGTGGATACAGTACGCTAGAATATACGTTACATAATAATTGGGGCGCTCGTTTGTGCGACTAAGAGAAAGGCCAGCCACATTGATATTTATTGTTAAGTAGACACAATCTAGTGGAACGTGTCCACATATTAAGCTTGTAACAATATTGTAACAATGTGAGCGTATAAATGTTTACGGATAAGGGATGCCGTTGTAAAACGAGGGGATGAAAGGGGGGGGGGGGACAGGCCGGTCGTGATGTAGTAACGATATTCGAAATTTCGCCCATTTAGTAAATACCAGGCTTGGAGCCTATTACAACAGTGATGTATCACCAAAAACTTGTTAAGCACTTTTTTGCGCAGCTTGCATCACGTGGGTAAATTAAAAAAATACATATATATATATATATATATATATATATATATATATATATATATATATATATATATATATATATATATATATATATATATATATATATATATATATTCTTAATGAACGTACTGCCTATTTGTCTATTGGTTAATATTTTGTCATATAAATGTTGCATAACACATGTCGAGAGCCAGCAGGATAAGCTGCTTATTTTCTCGTTATCTCTACTTTAAAGAGCCTACGAGTATGATTACGGGTACTATCGCCAATACGAAACTTCTTCACTCTTTAGTATTCATATTAGCACATTTTGTGTATGAGGCAAGGACACTCGTGTTTTACTAGGTTGGCGGGTGGCTGTGTGGTCAGGGTAATGCAAGAGATCTTTAGTAGACAATATTCTTGACCGAATTCGATGTGCGTGAACGCATTTACCATCATCTTCAAATACGCCAGCGGCATTGTTTTAACAAACGGCGACCCCCAATATTTGTCTCAAACGCTATCCTTCATTATAGCCACCCGCCACTGTGTAATGAATCTTACTACTTCACTCACTGCCAATTAGTTTTAATGCCTTCTACGCTCTTTTTGGGTGTGCTTCATGCATATCCCCCGGCAGTTACGAGGGATGTGCATGAAGCAACTAGCGAGGGACAAGCAAGCGCACTAAAGCCGTGTGCCTCTGCACTCATGCAGACTCAAAATGATTGACGCATTACCTCGCAATAGTAATTTCAAAGCTACCAAGCACGAAATGGTAGCCGTTCTCGAAGCTGGAGTATTCGCCTCACTATTATAACTGCAATGTTAAACGAAATTATTCCGCACACAAAATAATATTTTAGACTTTATTAAGGGAAGGTTTCGGGAATGGTTGATTTAGATGTGTTCACAGATCTGCATACATTAAAGTGTTGTTGTTGCTCTTGATGCTGTTCTTGGTGTTGTTGTTGCTGTTGCTGTTGTTCTTGGTGTTGTTGTTGTTATCATCCATATTGTTGTTGTCAACCCTGTTACTACTGTTGTTTCGTTGTTCTTACGTCATTGCATTCACGTGGCTAGATTTGTCTACCAACCCTATTTACTTTTGTTCCTTGTTGTTGGTCTTCCGATTGCCGGCTACCGCTCCCTCCGTCGTTAGCGTTCTTTCTCGATCGCTTTTCGCGTTTCGAAGTCAACCCATCGCTACGCAGCAAAACCGACGAAGCCCCCCGATGTCGCTTATTGAGAAAGATCCAGTTTGGCTAGCCGCCACCGCCAACAACATGCGAACAGGCTGTCTACAGCAACTCGTGCATCGTCATCTTCCTTGTCTTTCGGGGGTTCTTCCTCTTCGTCGAGAGTAGATCGTCTCCTCCTTCACCGTTTCGTCGGTAAGTACCGCGTTCTCTACATTCGCCACGATTCTCTTTTTCTCTGTCCCTCGCTCCCACACCCCATTTAACCCTCACTATAACGCGTTCCCTCTCTCTCCATATCTCTGTCATACAGGTATCTATGTATCCAGCTATTTCGCTGTCTATGTATCCCTCTATCCCTTTAGCGCTCTCTGTTCCTCTCACTCTGCCCACAGTTGTAGCACTTGTTTGCTCTCCTCACTCAAGTTCATAAACATCGTCCGGTTCTGTCTTGCGCGAACCTCCTTCACCACTATCGTTGACCGCGTTTTGTCTTCTATGAGTAGCAGAAGTCGTAGACGTAGTGGTTGTGGTTGTTGTTGTTGTTGTCGTTGTTGTTGTTGTTGCTGTTGCTGTTGTTGTTGTTGTTGGAGCAGTAAGAGCAACCGTGGTCGTAGTAGCCTTGTCGGCTGTTCGCAGTCATTCTGGAAACGCAGTCACGGCATCCGCTTCCGCATCTTCACAGCTGGCTGTGGGCGACTCCCGGTCGCCACCGGCCGGGGGTTGAGACACGTATAGAAATGTGTGGGGTTGGGGCGGAGGCGGCGGTCGGTGTCCTTTAATCCGAACCTAGCCGAATGTAGGTCAGTAGGTAGGTAGGCCGACTAGTGTTCTTCTGCTTCTTCGTTCACCTCCGCTTCCCCCCCCAACTCTAGACACGGCCCACTTCTCAGTTCTCAGCTATTTAGTTCGTACGAAACCTGTCTGCTACGATCATCGCAACATGTAGGTAGCCTACAAAAGTTATATGTACGTATATATATATATATATATATATATGTATATTATATATATATATATATATATATATATATGTATATTTTTACATATATATATATATATATAATAATATATATATATATATATCATGATGGCGGGCTTTGAATTGCTTCAAGAACGCCTATGACGAACTGTGTCCGCACTTCCTAGCGGGAACCCCGCTGGACGATGTTACAGCACTATCGTTGTGTTTCTGGATTTCCTACCACAAGACGGTCGCTCGTCTACCGCTTCTCTCTCTCTACCAGCCTGCCTTTTGCCCCCCCCCCCCCCCCCCGCATAGATAGAGCACAGATAGATAGGCAGAAAATAGGGGAACCGCCGAACGCCCCCGCCACAGTGGGGACTGGCGGGGATTTGTTTCCACTGTTTGTTGGCGTCCCTCTCTCTCTCTCTCTCTCTTTGTTTTTGACCTCTTTATACTCCTCAGTTTTTTTTTTCGCTCAACTGCCAAAATCTTTCTTAGGTTATACTCTGGTGTTTGATGTTGCCGCTATTGCTGTTTATGTTCCCGTGGTTACTACGTCGTGTTGCTTTTGTACTTTTTGTGGTTGTTGTAGTAATTGTTGTTACTGCTGTCAATGTGGTTGTTGGTCTTATGCTTGAATTTGTTGAAATACTATTTACTGCTGTTGTCAATGTTGACGTTGTAGTCCGTATTGTGCGCCCCAGTTGGTTGGTGGATTTGTCGCACTAACGTTGCCGTTGCTTGTGACGTTATATTTGCAGTAGCAGAATATATTTACCAGCATACCGAGATCTGTGGCATAGGGGGTTGTCATCCATCGGCTTGTCTTAGTTGTCTACTGCCGGTCTGATCAATTATGTTGGTCGAATTTTCATTGAGTGATGCTCATAGAGAAGATATATATATATATATATATATATATATATATATATATATATATATATATATATATATATATGTAATTCGGCTACTAGGGACAGTTGCGTCTCTTTTCCATTACTTTCACTAAACCCTTATTTACACTGCCTATTGCTGAGTTGCTCCGTTTTCGGTTTGTTCGGTCGGTTAACTAAATCGGCGGCTGGTCTGTCTATCGGCTGATCTATCTATCGTCCGGCATCTTCGAAGCGGCCACTATCATAAGGCGGGGGTTGGTTGTCCGGTAAAGAGTACCGTGGGTAGTGGTGGTGAATTTCGACGAAGCCTACGTTCTCGTAGCTGTCTGTGGGTTGGCCGCTTTCTGAGCGACGACAAACGAACCAGCGGGTGGATCAGTTTGTGCTTCGAGTACCAATAGCAGGCGATTTGGCGATCGCCCATCGACGATCACTGCGACGCCATTATCATCAGCAGTAGCAGCAGCGGTCTCAAACGCAGTATCCGTTGCCTGTATCCACCTGGAGAAGCGAGGCAGTAACAGCTAACCGTGAGCTGATTGGTAGCAGAGACAATCTACCCGAAACCACTGTATGCCGATATATGTATGCCAAAATACCTAGCGATGATAATGATGATAGCGACGATAATGATAATCATGAGGACGGAATAGTGAACGCCGTGAACGCCAATAGCCTGCTTCGGAGACGTGCTAGAACAACGGGCAGAGCACAGCCCAGACGAGAATTGAGAAGAGAAAAGCGACACAAAAAGAGCAAAGAAACGAGGATATGGTGGACGGAGTAGGGGGAGGATCGTCGGGCGTCCGAACAGCAATTATAACAGTCAATACAATTACTATATATACATAATACTATTATTACTACTACAACTACTAATATTAATAATAATAATAGTGATACTAGCAGAAATAGACAGACGTCCAGAAGTGGGAAGAAGCTGCGAAATACGCACACACCTTGGATAGCCTTGGGTCGCAGAGTTCAAGGTCGTCACCATAGTAACGCGTTAGCTTCGCCGCTTGAAACCGGGCGCCGCAATCGGGTCGAATCAGTCAATAATAGCTTTGCGTCAAAGTCGCCAAGAGGTTGCCGACTCTCTTACGGAGAGTTGTTGTCTACTGGAGAATATAAGCAAACACCCACAACAGGAGGAACACATTCAACATTCGACAACATCTGTACAAGACTTATTGCTAGTCAATTCATATACGTATTTATAGGGAGATTTCAAAGGCACTGAAACAATGATTTACGTATATTTGCTTAAGGTAAACATTTGGATCGGCTGAGTCAGAAAGAGCACACGATATATTGCACGTTATCAACCCAGTTACTCTCGGCTCAGACGTGTTTGTTGAAAATTTGAAAGTCTAGATTTTAGCAGAACTGAACGGTCCTTGTTCTGGAGGTAAATGAGTATTGCTTGCTTTTAGTTAGTACGATTTTTAGCCTACAAACACTACTTTGCACCCGCCGCTTAACACGTTTCTCTTTCTTGCGGCTTTCTTCTCTTTATGGCCTTGAATACTTTGTTTTACTTTCTGCAAGTTGACCGATCCTCCTCTCACTAATGTCATAATCTGCCAATCTTCAGCACTTTGCACTAGTAGTCAAACCAAAGGCGATGCTTGTTTACCTTCTCGTTGGCTCTTGGTCCTGCGCCAAATTGTAGCTGTTGCTCCATTTAAAGGCCGAGATCTCGGTACTTTCTTGCACAATTTTTTTTATCATCGCAGAGCTGTCCCCTGTATGCAAAGAACAGTTGCTCAGTCAGACAAATGGCTGGGTCATTTTTGTTTACATGTTGCTCCTCCTCCGTCATACTGACTTGAAAACAGCTACAATACACTTGGCCTTTGCTGGTAAGTTCTGTCACTTGGACATTGTCTCTTGTTGCCGAGTAGCACAAGCTTTGCAGGGGTTCGTTAACAGCCTCTGCGCATCTACCGGGGACGAAGAGTACACGTTCTCGTGGCCATGCCAGTGATTCTAATGTGGCAACTTTTAGGGCGGTTATAGGCTTGTGTGTGCCGTCGTTTCACCGAATCTGCGTTTTCTTGGTCGCTCGAGCTGATCCTGGTATTGTTGGTACCATTTTTGGGCTAGGCACAACCACTCCGCTATGCATTTGCTGTTGATGCTGCAGCTGGTCGTAATGGTGGTGCTGGTGCAGCGAGTTGTCAGAGTGTTGAAACACTGGTGCAGCGCTGACCTCGATGAGTTTCCTTAAGGCCAAGCTGAGGTTTCATTCAAGTTTCTGACGTTTCCTGATGCAGTGGCAAGTGTAGTAGTAATGCTTGTCTACTACACTTTGCCATGCTTGAATTTAAAAGTAGGATTTTGCAAAGAGCGCTGTTCTCTCGAACGTTTTTTTGGTGCGTTGTTGGTATGTCTATTGTCCTTTCTAAACTCTCGGTCGTAGTAAAATGTACACCAAATGAAAGAGACACACAAACTGTGCCCGTGTGGTTGCCGCCATCTTGAAAGTTCGTTTAACGGGGAATAAACATACTTTCTGCAATTTAAGTTGTTAGTGCTCCATAAATTGGAGCTATCATGCACTTAATCCAGCTCCTATTTTGCACTTCCAATGTTTGGGGTGTTTTAGTTCAAGACGGTGTCAATTTATATTTCTGTCTTTTGCAAGCAATTTTTACAGTATAGTTTTTACGTTTGTTGTCATATTTACCGAACACTTTTTTTATAAACTCAAATTAAAAACACATTTTATAATTAAACCATTTTGCTAACACAGAATTTCCAAGCGTGTCAAAACGACATACATTAAACATTTCCTCATCCTTGACACGAACGACTCTGGTGTTAAATACCCTCTATTGTCCATTCTCTCTCTCTCTATTATATTATCTATATATATACTTGATATCAAATTTTAATATTTTTTCCAACGAGAGCACTGACACGTTGATTATGGATAGAGATAAGCGTACGTATTTGTATAATTGTTAAATATTCACGTTTAATTTAGTACTGCAAAATGAGGCTAAACATTTGTTCCCAACACACGGCTTTATTTTCACAGAAGTCTATTACGTCCCTTACAAATAAATGTATATAAGTTCGTTTACGAAAATGCATAAGTACATGCATGAACATATCCAGATATGGCTGTACAAACAGTGCCTATACTCAGTGGCACATTTGTCGATACTCTCGTCGATACCACGATTGGCTCGAACGCGACCCGGATTGAGCCACGCATAGCGTGCAGTTACCGGCCTCGTCTTCATCGCCGTTGAGTAACGCCCGAAGAAATCGAGGCGCGTTCGTCTGCCGGACGCAGATTTGATCTTTGCTTAGACGCGGATCTGATCAATCGTCTTAAGTCGATCGCACGCCCTTATCAGAGCAGCGGACGTCTGTCACCTGTCGCACAAATCGGCGCAATACATTTGCCTCTAATTAGCTGAACGCACTGTGCCCCTTATAGGTGCATTCTACTAAGCCGTCACGGAGGCATAGGGAAACGACAGACTTGTAGACTTGTATGAACAATGGAAATATATGTGCCAAAATTTGTCAGATGACTATGGTATCCAAGTGTGGGTGAGGGAGATCTGTTGCCCGTCGGTCGGCGGAATCTACGGAAGCTGTCTTTCTCAGGTGTGCGATGACCGAGAAAGGGTGAGTATTTATTATATAATGGTCTACCGACAGTACTTATCTATCTTATATTGTAGAGCTGTCGTGATGGTTAGTTTTAAAGTAACAGTTTCCAAATGTTTAGGGTAAAAACACATACCGCCTAGAGGTGCTCCAAACATATCTTATATGCCCGATCTGTATAGAGATTGTGCGTTACTTGAAATGAAGACAAAAAGTGCGTATTGGAAAAACATATATCTCGTTTTGGACAAACGGTAGCACTGTGTTGCGCTTCTTGTGCGGTTATCCTCCTATAATGAAAACGATTGGACTAAAGGTAGAGATGTGCTAAGCTAAATGTCTGGTTTTTGAAATAAAGTCGTTGCGCTTGCCTTTTTAAATAAGGTGAAATTACTTCTTTTGAAATGCTAAAAAAATGACTAAAATCGGCAGGACGCACCGGGTACGTTGACACTAACACCTGTTACATAAAAAAAACTTCGTATGAACAAAATTGAAGACATTTCTAACTAATATTACAATGGCTACTACTACCCTGAGAAAAGATCTGAGGGTAGAAGTAATAGTCCTATACTGCTATCATTAAAAAGGAATTCGATTTTATTATTATTATTTTACACATCTCTTAATTTAACATATTTAACTCGCAAGTACCGCCGATGTTATGAGTAAAACTGTGCACCTAGCTGCATTAAACTTTATCAAACGCATCTTTATGCAGAATTAGCATAGACGTAATAATCCTGGCTAATGAAAATCCATGCTGATATTCCCGGTCGGTTATCCTCAATACAACGTTACATCAAGAGTTAACGAGCATAGTTACCAAATTATGCCTAAACTTACTCTTTTTTTTATAAGAGCTGTAAAAAATCTGCATACAAGTTTCACACTGCTTCATAGTTTTATCTTGCTCGACATTAAATTTGACGTTCCGTATATGACCAAATTTTGCATTCTGCAAAGTCTAGTTAAGCGTATTAACGTAGAGAGCAAGTTAGCAAATCATATGACTTTTACAGGGTGATAATCTGTTGGCTAATAGCATATGTCGAGTATCGAATCGAAGTCATGTCGTATACCGATGCTACGTTCAATAGTCCGATCTAGTCAATTTACTAGAAGGAAATAGTCTATATTTAGGTGTCTGTCTGATGCCGTTGGGTTCAACTGGTTAGAGCCAGTACAAGATTAATAATGAGAAAAATGTGTTAGTACACTGCACTGAAGCAGCAGCAGCAGCGCGCACGCACGAGGCGTGCATGATGGCCCCGAATGAAGTATTTGCATCTAAATAGAAATGCGCGGACAAATGTCTAAGATGGAAAAAAAAGCAGACGGTGAACCAGCGAACAAGAATGTGTGAAGGCAAGAGGCAGACAGAGAACAAGAGGGAATAGAGAGAGATTAAGAGAAACGAAAACAAATCCAGCTAGAGGTGCTGCGTCGAAGTTAGCCCGGGGGGAGAGAGGGAAAACGAAAGAGAGAGAGAGCACTGGGAAAACGTCGTCGATGCCCGTGCTGCCCGCCGTGTTTGCCGATACGACAATCGGCACACTGTGACAATCGGGAGAAGGTAAAAAGACAAAAAGAAAAGCTGAGCAAAAGCAAAATAGACAGGAAAAGCTGTAGAAAGAAAGCAGAATAGAAAGAAACAGGTGCAAAAGAGGGATATAACAGGAGAGGAAGACGCAACGAAGAACAAAAGCGTGCGCCGCCGAGTTCCCGGCGTTTGTTCACGAAAGTTAAGCTTGCGTGTGCCTCCCGTTCGTTTTCGTTCCGCTCGGTGGGGTCGTTCGTCGCTGTCGTCTCCCTCGAGGGCAGCTTCCCAGCTCCAGCCGAGCTAGAGGCTCTACGTCGCCATCTTCACTCTCGTGCGCTCTATCTGTCTATCTATCTCTCTCTCTCTATTGCCCCACTCTACCCCCGAGAATTTTCCTTTATCTCCCTCTATATAAGCATAAAGAAGATTCTTCCCCAAGATTTTCTATACCTTCCTCTTGCTCTCCTTTCCTCTATTCCTCTCTCTCTCCCTTTCTCCTCTTTCACACACTTCTTCTCTTCGGTTACCGCTCTTCTCGACGGCAGAAGCGAGAACGCCATAAGACACTACTATGGGCGCTCGCCGATTCATGAGAGGAAGCTAACAAACGAACGATTGAAATAAAGTACAAAGTTCCCTATGGAAAGCTCACAGACCTCACATTTGCGTGGGGTACGCAAATACACAGACACGCTCTCACACTAACGCATAGCTACAACATGCATAGGCGCACGTGCCTATCCGTACAGGAGGCATGCCACAATGGGACCCCGCGATGATGATGATGATCCCTGAATAGAACACGCCACTGCTAAGAAATCGGTGAGTGGATGCATTCATGAATGGGTGTATAGGTGATGTATGGATGGGTGGGAATACGTAGTCCTTCTTACTCGTGTGACGTTGGAGCATGACGGAGTCAGAACTCACAGCTGTCTGTGAAGAACTTGGTGGTTGCACGTACGGCCGTTCAAGTTCCCTTGCCATCAAGCTTGCGGAAAAAAACTCGCGGCAAACCCGACTAAAAGAAACACTCGCCTATTTAGCTGTTGGACGGGTGAACGATAATTATTCGCCATTCTTTCTTAGCCGTACGAGGCAGCCGCAAGTGTTGATATAATGATGCGTCAGTACAGCGCACAAATTCTTGACTCTACCTGAGCTTGTTAAGAAAATATATAAGGAAATACGTCGATACAATAGCTCAATTAGAAAGCGCAATTCAGTAATAAATAGTTTTTGTTCGGGTCGTTAATAAATAATAAATATTTTCTATTTAACCAGAGTCGATTTTTCCCCCTGCGTGCATCTATGTGTGACCCCCGGAACTGTATATTAGGCAAGTACTACAAAGCGGCAGAGAAGATATTTTTTTCTTTATAGAAATTTTTAGGTAATTTGTTCCAGGGACAGTTTTACTAATTTTCGCAACTTTGTGAAACTTTTTCGGTTTTGTTGGGAAGTGTTGCATTTTATTTGGGTTTTTAGCAACAAACCCTTCGTTCTGGCCGCTGTTGTTGGGACTGCATCGTTAGCCCACTACCTGTATAACCTGTCTAGCGTAACTTTAGGTTAGCACGCTACAATTATTAGCAGCGCAGCCCCAAAGAACAACCAGCAATGCGCAGCCTTTCGGTTAGTGAAAGGGTGACCACTGAAGGAAAAGGATAAGTTAACTTGATTTTAGCAGATATTATATATATATATAAGCATACTATTACTATTCGTTGTTTGTTACATATATAGTGGTGGAGGGAGAGGGAACGCAAAATAAATGAGAGAGAGAGAAGGAAGGGGTGGAAGCTATAAGGTAGATATAGGGAAACATTTCCTAAGGCAGAAGCGCCTCGGCGGAGGACCTGCATAAGGAGATGGACAGGCCCAGAGCGCCGTTTTGCCTAGCCTGGGCTACGGCTACAAAGACGTTCGCGTACACGTCTTTTACTTCCTACTGGGGTACGGGTCAGTATATGTATTTGTATGCACGCGCAAGTGTGGCTCGCTGTGTGTGTGTATGTGTAAGTAGTTTTGTACTGTGTCTGTGCGTATGTGTGGTGGTCGTTTGACGTCTGCAGGCCACGAAGGTGTCGCAGCACAAAATTGGATTCCAGGAATCGTAAAATACGGACGACAAACAGAGTGCCGACGGCCACACTGATCCGTATGCCCCCCGTTCCGCCGCCCTTCACGTTTAGTGTTGTGGCCCTGCGGGGGGGGGGGGGGGGGGAGGGGCAGCCTTTGCCTTGTGAGGTTCTTTACCCTCTACCCTCTAATATCTCTTCGTCATTGCCATTGAGGTCTTCGTCGTGTCTCTCGTCGTCGTGTCTTCTCCGAGCGAGCAGCGAGCGACGACAATGGCGACGAGGGCGACAATCACGAAGCGGGCCTTCATCACCGCCACCACCTCGAGCTGAGTCATCGGACGTCCTGAGCAGCCGTCATGCTGTCGAGCACTAAAGTGCGCTGTACGGCGCATGAACTCAGTCCACGCATGACCGTCAGGACTCCCACGCGAAGGGTGCGAGTCCTGACGATCAGGACAGGGTGGTGGGCGTTAGGTAGAGCAGAGCCCCCCAGACCAGCCTTCGACACTTGGTAGCACCGTACGAGCATCATCAGCTGTGATCTTCAATTCAAAAGCCGGCGTTGTCGTGTTCGTCTTACGAGCGACCCACGTCGTTGTGTTCTGCGATCTGGCTTGGCAGCACGTTGGTCTCTAGCCAACCTCCAGCCAATGTCCTCAGCTGAACAACAAGAGACCGAAAGATGATAAACAAGATTGTCATTTTGCCTGCTTAGCTGTTCATCTGTTTGGCTGTCTGTTTGTTTGTGTGTTTTCTGTTTGAGAAATACGCATGTTTTGTTATATTTAAATATGTGCCCGCAAACATTGTGCATAGTCAATTTTTTTTTTGTTATTTGACTATGCACAATGTTTGCAGGTACATCGTCGGTCACTCTACTCTAATGCGAATGGTATCAAGTTGTCGCTCTTGGATCCTCAATCTATTTTTCAGATGATTGTATTCGTAATAGATATGTGGGTGTGCGTATCTGTTACTTGGATCGTGATAATTTGGTGAAACTTTGCACAGAATCGGCAGACGCTATCACGGTTTTTATTAAGGCACAGGTGGCGAGAATAAGACAAGGCCCTTTGCTGGTAATGGTCACAGGTACATAACAGTAGACAAAACGAAAGAGGCGAACGGTACGTTGTCAATCGGTTTTTCATTCATTGGCAGTCAACATCATGATGATAGACACGGCCGCTATCATTACCGAGTAGCATCAACAACTTCACGCGCAGTTATCGCATAAAAGAATGCTCTAGATACATTACAAACAACTGCCTAAGTATTAGATTCCTTAACTGGATTAGCCGCAATTGCAGATGTAACTTATAACTAGACAGTGAGGTCGTATTTCGGTATATACTTTATACACGCGGCTTCGACACACACATACTTTCTAATAGACAACATTTTTAAATTAATTACATTAGCACAAAGTATTTCACTTTAATTTTGTTAGACTTGTTTAATGATGTATTCTAAATCTAGTACTCTTATTTTTCTGACAGAATATATATATATATATATATATATATATATATATATATATATATATATATATATATATATATATATATATATATATATATATATATATATATACATATATACTGCGGAATATATACAGGTAGGTAGTTCAATAAGTTCTTAGAATGAAAACCGAGAATTTTCTAAATCATGTTTTTAAATTTTTCTTATTCGATATACTCCCCGAGAAGCTCAATACACTTTTCCCACCGAGATTTCAGAGCATTTATACCTCTTGAGTAGAATTCCGCGCCTTTAGACTGAAAATAGGCATTGACAGCAGCCTTAACCTCCTCATTGCTAGAAAAACGCTTTCCACCGAGAGTATTCTTCAAATGTCCGAAGAGGAAATAATCAGAGGGGGCCAGGTCTGGAGAATAGGAAGGTTGTTCAATAAGTTCGAACCTCAGTTGGGCCAGTTTTGCCGTTGCTTGCCGCGACTTGTGTGCGGGAGCATTGCCCTGGTGAAACAGGACAACCTTCTTCTGCAAAGTGGGCCGTTTCACGATGAGTTCTTGCTTCAGGCAGTCCAACAGTCTTGCTTAACATTCTCCCGTGATCATTTTACCGCTCTCAAGGTAGTCGACCAGAATTATTCCACGTTGGTTCCAAAAAACCGTAGCCATCATCTTTCCGGCCGATGCCGTTGTCCGCACCCTCTTCGGAGGTCCTTCACCAGGTGCACACCATTGACGAGATGCTTCTTGGGTCTCGGGAGTGTAGTGATGGACCCAGCTTTCATCGACGGTCACGAATCTGCGCCAAAAATCCGACGGATTTTTCGACATCTTGGCCAAATTTCGCTGTGAAGCGAAAACACGCGCGTCTTTTTGGCCTTGGTTGAGCAAATGCGGCAGCCATTTTGCTCTGAGCTTTTCATCTTCAAGTTTTCGTGCAGGATGAAATGCACACTACCCAAACTGATCCCCAAGGCCTCCACTATCTCCCTAATGTTCACTCGCTTATCTGCGGCAAAGATTTTCCGCACCTTTTCCACGTTTTCCTAATCAGTTGCCGTTTTTGGGCGTTTTGAACGTAGTTCATCCCGGTGCTTCTGCGACCTCTTTTTAACTCATTAATCCAGTTGGAAACAGTGGCAAAACATGGCGCAGAGTCACCGTACACCTCGTCTAACTCAGTTTTCACTTGGGTCGCATTCCAACCTTTGAAATAAAATGCTTGATAACCACTCGAAACTCTTTTTTCTCCATTTTCAAAATCACGCCGATACGTTGCACGGGAAAAGCGATCAAACGAAATCGCAATGGCCAATCACCGTAATATTTTGACTGCTGGCAGTCGAAACGTTGCCGTTTCCAATAACGGTGAATTCTGAAAAGCTCATTCTAAGAACTTATTGAACTACCTGTATATATATACATATATACTGCATATATATATATATATATATATATATATATATATATATATATATATATATATATTTATATTCCGCAGCGCTCTCGCTAATCTCTCCTTTAGGAAGAGCGAGAAATAGGTTGTAAAGACGTTGGAAGCATGTGAGGCGTGCAGGAGGTTTAACGCTACTATATTGTCAGGTGCGTTCAAGGCCGTCAGTGCAAAAGCACTGCCAACGTGCATTGTTGGGTCGCTCCGTGGAATATGTATATATACATACATGCATACAAATCTCTACTCTACTTTTCTTGCTGGAAGCGCAAAGAAGATAAATGATGATGAAGATACCCTTATAAAGTCTTTATTTCACTTGATTTGAGTTAAATAAACATAATTAAATGTATATATATATATATATATATATATATATATATATGTATATATATATATACATGTTTATCGCCATTCCGAATAAATGTTTACTCTCACTTTATATGTTTAAATATATATATATATATATATATATATAGGAAGAAAGAATTTATTGGGAAGAGCGATTTGAATGACGGTGGAGTTGTGCGGTGCGGAGGCGCTGACTGCTAAATATGTGTACGAGCGGCCTGACGAAGGTGACAAGAGCCCATCCCAGCGGGGTCTGTTGTTATGTACACGATGTGATGGGAAACGCAAAAGATAGAAAAGTGATTATGATTATAATGAAGAAAAGAGAAACCGAGTAAAAAAATTAGCTGAAGTTTGCGCAATGTTCGAAGAACATCAAAGAGAGCAAGAGATATGCAGACACTGTATGCCCTATTAATAAGTCTATACAGAGAGAGGGAGAGAGACATAAAGGGAGAGAGAAAGATAAAGTATATAATGCTCCATAGCTAAGAAATAAACCAACATAGTTGCCTACTTGGCTGTTTTCCAATATAATCGAGAAACAGAAACGTGAGATACAAAGAGAAAACCCAGAAAGGTATCATAAAAGATATGCCGTGTATATCGGCGTCTTCTATACTCAATAAAGGGCAGAACAAAACAGCGATTAAGCAATTCAGCCTTTTCCCGTCGAGTCCATGAGCATGCCATTATTCGCCGTTTATTTAGTTCATCGGGCATTGCAAATCGCTTGGATCACCGGTCGATCTCTCACTGCTGCCTTCCCTCGTATAGTGTATTTCCGGGGCAGTTCAGTCCGGCTATCGTCGTCGTTGTGCAGAAAGATGAAGGGGGCCGGGGAAGGCGGCGGATAGTTGTTCGAATCGCAATCAATTGTCTCGTCGTCTTTGTTGTTGTTGTTGTTGTGGTTGTTGCTGTTCTTATCGTTGTTGTTGCTGCTGCTGTTGTTGTTGTTGTTATTGTTGTGGTGGTTGTTGTTGTTGTTGTTGTTGTTGTTGTTGTTGTTGTTGTTGTTGTTGTTGTTGCGGTTGTTGATGTTGTTGCTGTTGTTGCTGTTGTTGTTGCTGCTGTTGTTGTTGTTGTTGTTGCTGTTGTTGCTGTTGCCGTTGTTGTTTTTATTGGGATGTCGTTGGCCGGGAGCAGTACATACATCCCTTCCACAACCCGCTCAGCCGGTAGTCGACCAGACGTGGTGACCCACGAACGAACGGTGCCATCGCTTGGGACGAGCGTGGACGCACTGCTCTCGTTGTGATGGCTGGTGACGAGATACTAGGCATCTAATGGCAGAGGAGCGTAACAACGCCAGTTAGTTCTAATGATAGCTGTAGAATGTCCGTGAGTGAATGAGTAAGTGAGAGAGCAAGCGGGCTCGTTAGCTGAGTGAAGAAGTGGCACTGAATGAGAGTGGTGAATGCCGGCCGCCAGTAGCCAATGCGTCAACAAGTAACAACAAATGTACGATGGTTGTTGTGTCTGGTCGTGCGCCGCCAGCAGCAGCGACAACAACCACAACAGCTGCACTAGCAACAACAGTCTTTGTTTTTGTTGCTTTTGTTGATGTTGTTGTTGTTGTCGTTGCTGTTCTTGTTGTTGTTGTCGTCGTCGTTGTCCTGGGCCACCGCCGTTACCTCCGTCGTTGTAGGCGATTGAACAAAAAAACAAATAGACACGTGATCGCATTTACTGCCAATAAACATAGCAAGTTTATGTCGATGCCGCTCTAGTCCAATTTACGGTCGTGTCAGCTTTTTTGTACTGAATGTTCTTCTGCGTATGTGTACATACACATACTCAGGATAACATTCTACACATAACCACACCCTATACATATATACATATGCATATGTATATACATATACGCCCTTGTCTAATGAGTTAATCCGATTTGTATTTGAACTTGCACATGCTGCTATACATTATTATTGAATAAATAATACTGTTATATATATATATATATCATGCCGTCGTGAGGATTTGTTGTTAATAATGCCGAGACGAAAAAGTAGCAACCGAACAACAGCGAAAAATGTTCATATGAAACTATGAACGAAACAAAATAAGTTAAAAGGCATGTACGGCCATATTCGGAAATATATATTTTCAGGCTCTCTCGCAGATCATTATATACGTACTAGGTGAAGCAAAAGGTTATAGCTACAAACTTGCCCACAATTTAAAAAGCTCATGCCGACTACAGCGCCGGATAGGCGTTCTTTGGAAGTAACAAAAATAAGTATCATATGTATTGATTTCGAATCCCGTATACGGATTAGCAGAGATGTCAGACTATCCAGAGATAATAAATGAGGATTTGTCAGCATACGCTTTTTTTGAAGACTTAACTGCAACGGAAATGAAAACCAAATTAGATGAAGTTTACGGAACGAATGCACCAGTATACAGTTTAATTACCAAATTAATTGCCTCACTTAAGTAAGGGAGTATGGGCATCGATGATGCACTACGTTCTAAATGGCCAAAAACAACTTCGGAGGACAAAACTGTGCTAGAAGTCTATAAACTCTTGATGATTGGCCGCCGAATGACGCCGCGCAAAATAGTGAAAAAGATAGACATTAGCCATAGCACAGTACACAAAAAGTGCATCAGCATTTATGCATGAGAAACATTTAGGCAAATAGGCTCCCCCACGAGCTAACACTTGAGCAATAACTGACACGAGTGTCAATTTCGACAAGTGCTTTGGAACTTTTAAGACGAAATCGCAGTTTTTTAGGCCGATTCATGACCGTTGATGAATTTTTGATCCACCCCTCAGCGGGAAAATACCACCAGGGAGTGCACCGAACGCGGCGAAAGGGTTAAGGAGGCACATCTCAAGGACGACTGTGCTGTTTCACCACAACAATGCTTCCGGTCACACTTTTTGCCTTGGTCGAATCATTTCTCTTTTTGCCGTAGCCAAATTATCCGTATGGAAGTTTCGGAGCCTCCCCCATATTCCCCGGGTACGCCCCGTGCGACTACTATCTGTTTAATAAGCTCAAAAAGTATCTCTACGGAGCAGCAACCATATCGGAGCAACAACAATGTTATTAGCGCCGTAGAGCAGTATTTTGGATTCTTAAAATCGGAATAGTTTGTTCGTGGTATAAACGCTATTGAGGGACATTGGACTAGATGTGTTGAGCGTCGGGAAGACTATACTGAAAAAAAAATAAGTGCACTTCGTCCGTTTGTTGCTCGTATTCCATGTTACAAATGTTTTGATGCACCTAGTGCACATATATATATATATATATATATATATATATATATATAAAGTGTAATTTGCACTCCATGTTGGCCATGTGCAGACATACAATACAATATTAACACTGTGAGATGTACGTATCAGTCGAGCTACTACGATCTTTATAATTGCATGTGTCACTTGGCTCTTGGAAGACCTCAACCTGAGAGAGTATATGGTGAAATCCATAGACTGCAAAACGTACCACTCTATCTCCACTGATCCTGTCCACTTCCTTCCAGTCTGAGTTTAGTGTTGCTTTTGCGATGTAAAACTCTAGATCAGTGTCAGCCACTACGATACGCTGGGGTCTCTTGAAGTACGAATTGCTTTCCGACCTGTCCCTGGGATAACGGGGTATCGGCTTGCAACTAAATGAGACTTTGTATAGGGAAGATTGCAAGCCTAATAACACCTTCAAAAGAGCAGATCTTGCGTGGCCAAGTAATGCCGGTGCATTTGTTTCTATTTTTATACCGAGGAGAACTAGCGCTGTCTTAAGTGAAAACATCTAAAGTAAAGTTTTTGGGCTGACCCTCAGCCAAGATTTAACGTCCACGGAACTGTTTTTCACATTGCTTTATAGACGGACCCCCATAATACAAATGTGCAACGGTGGGGCTCGAACCCGCGCACCTATGTGTCTCTTCCGGTTGCGAGGCGCAGACTTAATCCACCACGCCACCGGGCTCAACAAGTGAAAACATCTACGGGATTTTAAGTGTCATTAACACAACCTTTGCCTTTGGTGCTATCTCTTTAATGTGCGCAGCAAAACCCTTGACAGAGGTCAGTGTGATGCCTAGGTGTGTTAGTCTATTTACAAACTTTAGCTCCTGCCCGTATATCTGTTCTCTATATGGGTGCTTTGCTATTCTGCTTTCTCAAAATGATGTGACTGATCTTGGCTATATCCTGGATGAGCTTTAGAGCACGCTCTGGGATCCCAATCTCGGCTAACTTGAGAAACGCACGTAGTCTTGATACCGAGTCGAACGCGGCCTAAAAGTGCTGTGAGGAGAATTGTACATGCAGTAGAAGCGCCGAGCTCTAAGCTCTGTAGTTACGCTACCCGTCTGGGAGTTCGTCTGTTCCAAACTCAAATGACGTCAAACTATTGATTGAAGGCAAGGTATTTATATGCGCAGCTCCTCGACAAGAACTAGGTTCAGTCAGTGCTCCCTTATCTTTCGTAGTAGCAATTGCACAGTCTCTGCGCCGAGGTTACTTTCAGGTATGAAGGTAGCTATTGAAGAAAGCCGTCCAGTGAGGCGTGACTGCTGATGCTGGCTGCATGTGTTCATTACAGATGCTCCTCGGTTCGGGCGCTTTGTTTCTCTGGAGTCTTCATATGGCCTCTGTGGCATCTTCTGCATTAAAGTGTACCTCCACCTTGGCTTCCCACTGCATGTCCTCTTCCGAACTGTTTTTTTGTGGTTATTAGCAGTGCGACTTATGATAACTTCTTGCAAACGATATCTTTCGAGAGATCTTGACATGAGCTTTCGCCTCTCCTGACGTTTGCCACACATATGAGTACTAAAATATATTCCTAAGTATGATGGTTATTAAATCAGTCCCTTCTCTTAAGTGGTGATTCCTGGCACTTACTCCTATTGTAGGTTGGTTGCGAATACCCCAGTAGTTGATTTCCTTATTACGACATTGAAGGTCGACGAGTGCGAATCACTGGCTACCCACAAAGGTAGGTCAAGTTTCGTGTTCGTGCCATCTGCCATTACCGTGGGACGTTCAAGACTTATTTTTTGAGCACACCTGTCAGTTATGTGTCAAGTTAGTAAATGTAAGATATGCATATATGTATGTATATATATATATATATATATTGAAAAGCCTGGAGAATCATTATAGTTCTGGTCTGGGGTAAAAATATTTGCAGGATTTATCTGCAAAATTAACTGCGCCACAAAGTCCAATAGCTTAAATAGCAAATTCAACTGGTCAGGTGAGATAATGCTTTTTACCAGCTGATCTGTGCTTAAATCTGAGAGTACGAAACATTGTTACTACCAAATCGTTTGAAATTCGAATATGCCGCTTTGGGATAACGTAGTGAGACGTCTAGGGACGCGAATAGAGTGTTCACCGTGGCTGTGCGCAAGACGAAGTAGAAAAGCGGGTAGTTGTGCGTTCCGTCTAATTGACGCGGCAGCGCGAGTACGAACACCATAGCGCTCCCGTAGCAAAATTCGGTGTTACGACGGAATTCCGACTGCGGAAGGTGTTCAAACGGCCGAAATTCATCGCTTGATGATGGCGGCCGTACACGGAGGAGATCGAGTGGGTTCGATGAATCAGCGAGAAATTAGAGTGCCCGTTTCCGTGAAGGCCAGGAACGCTTGAGTGGTGACTTGGGACCAGGGGCCAGCCAAAAACGGTGATCTACGGTGACTAATGGGAATTGAGCTAATGGAAAAAAAGTGAACGACCTGGTGAGAAGTGATTGGCGTCTCACTATACAAATGTCGTCAGTGATGGTGGGGGTCATCGTTGCAACAGTGTGGTCAATTTAGCACGACAAGCTGAGTAAGTTACCCGAAAGGTGTGCGCGCAGTCGACTCCGAAAAACGAATTAACGAGCCGCAGAGTAAGAGAACTGCATGTGGGACTAGCGCTGCAACACATGTCGTGTGCTGTTTAGGAGCGGATCGTCACCAGTGACGAAAATTGGTGTCATTTCTTCGAGCCCGAAATAAAGAAGGGACAGCATGCAATGGAAACATGCGTAGCAAACTCAACCCACAGCAGGCAATGCTTTTTGCTTTATGCTCACCGTCCTTTGTATATATATATATATATATTATGAAGGCATATCGACACGTTTTAGTGCTTTAAATATTAGAAATTTACGCGGCATTATCAATGTCTTTCGGTTTGATTTGTTGCTTTGAGGGGTCATTCGTCAAACTTCTCGGCGCTTTTCATTTGAGTTTGATTCTGGGCGTGAAGAAAAGGTTCGGCGAGTTTTAAGAAGCCGCAAATGGAGGAGCAACAAATTAGCATGAAGATCTGGGCAGTTAAAACCAACTTAGCGTAGTGAAAATGTTTCGAACTGCTATAGTGATTAAGCTACTGCTTATTTTGCGGCATGCGTAAAGAGATAACCCCGTTCGGGAAGGTCGTCGACGTCAATGACAAAACAAATCGTCAGAAAAGTTTCAGCAAGTTTCAAATGTCGTACTCAGCAAACGCCGAACGACTATCAGTTGTAACACTACTGACCAATATTTTATGTGTTAAAAAGATTGCGCGCAAGAGGCCAGAGCTCTAATGTGTCAAAAAAGTCCGGCGCAAGAGGCCTGAGCTTTAAGCAAACAATCCTCTTTCACAATGAGACATCGGTGCACAAATCGTTACTGACTTCGAGTTACCTGAAGAAAAATCCGATTTCTTTATTTTTGCAACCTTCCTTTACGGTGGCTTTTACCTGTTTCCTCGGATAAACAACTTAAAGCGACAACGTTTCAAAGCCATAGAGGAGATGAAGAAGAAAGGAGCAGAGCAACTTAATTCGATTCGGAAACACGTTTAGTAAATAGCGTCTAAAAAACGTTCAAAGGATGGGTAAAAAAATGTAGTACATTGCGGCTAGTGGGAGTTATTTTAAAGGGAAAAAGCACTTTGAAAAATTAAAAATATATTTTGTTTTTATACATTTGTATAAAAACATATATGTATATATATATATATATATATTTTTTTTTTCCCCCTATTAAAAATCCTTAAATATTTAAATTTAAAAAGGTCGACCTACTCAAATTATTGCTCAGCTAACCTTAAGTGAGTTTAGCCGAGTTAGTAGGAAAAATAATTGAAGCCGTTTGATTGGTGTCAATTCTGTCGGGCTTAACTACTCGCTCACATAAACGAATCATTATTAGGTAATTCCAATTGAACTTCGTTTAGCGTTCCCCAGATATACAGACGTTAATTCGTGCATGTGTTTTCGTATAAGTGCTCATCACAGTTAGCACTAAATGCACGTAAATGCATACCGTGCTTACTGTGAGAAGCGTTAACAGCAGGCCTGATTCAACGAGCCAAAAAATGAATAGGTCGCCTAACACAGGCTTCGTAGTGGCTTGAAGGCTTGTCTGTGATAGTCTGTCTGATGGAGCAGTGACGCATGTGGTGGCTGGTCTGTACTGCTACGCGTCCTTAGCTTGGACGACTTAGAGACTATTGGAAAAGTGCGAGCCGAGGGCTGGAGATGCCTGATCAATTTTGCGTGCATCGGTCCCCGCCCGACCCTGGGCCTCCTTCTGCGCTGGCGTGTCTCTACTACGGAAGTTGCATGCAGACCTGCGGATGTCGCGGCACACCAACAGGCATATCGAAGGAAGAGGGCATATCGTCGGGGCTCAATACGATGACGGTAAAAAGGCGGCGAACACGTCGCCGTCAACCTGCCGCAAGTTTAGCAGCTACTTATGTTCCTTCCCTAGTGTGTTCGTTGTTTTCGATCGCAGTATTTCTCGTTCGCCGATCATTCTCTATCTGGCAGACCCTACCGGTACTCTGCCCGATAGAGAGCGAGTAATCGCGGTAAAGGCGGCAGAAGCCGCCTGTTGTTGCAGTAAAGCCCGGGCGGGCAGGGAGTTGGCTTAGTGACGTGGTGCTGCTCAGAGTCATACACTACTCTCGCACCATGCAGGGTTGCGCGTGTATGTAAGCTACTTGGGCATCCGCAGCACTCTACTTCCCCCTGCGCCCCGCCTCGCTCATCCATGCCGCCAACAAAATGACCGTAAATTTTCTCGCATCACGCCATAAATTGCAATCGGGCACGTTTTAACCGTCCGCCCCACCGGTGAACCCCAACGAGCGACCACCTCTTTCCGTCCATCACCCTGGATCGTTGCCTCTTTTGCTCGCCTGCTGAACCTGCTAACCGGCAACGGGGCAGCGTGACGATCGCCGGTCGAGACAAACCGAGACAACCACAAATTGACGGCGGCGAAAAACGAAACAGGTAAAGTGAAAAAGGCCTGGGCCCCAAAAAGTCGTGAAGGCCTGTGCGATTTCTCGAGAGGGCTAGGTCCTCGTAGTCGCCACGAGTGCGTCATTTGCGAGTGCGCGCCCTTATGCCGCGAACAAGCCAACTTGCCAGTAAGTACGCCCCCTCAGGAGGACTGCGCATATCGCAGGTAGGAGCTCTTACCGCTCCACCCCGGCCTGCTTAGACGATCTTTTTCTTCTCGGCCGGGAAACAGAGGTAGGAAACGCAGAGGAGGTTAAGTCCTGACGAATGAGGAGGCTTCCACATCCCGTTGCAAACCCTGTCCCCCCCCCCCTGCGAGCCATCCCGGGGGATTGCTTTAAGTCGCACGCCGTCGCGCAGGCTCTAATAATGCTGTTCATCGTCCATATCCATCCATACAAACTTTTGATGTAGAAGACTTACCGTGGCAACCACATACAACGCCACAGTAGGCTATTTTTGTAAAAATAAATCAATTTAAATTCTACACAAATAAGCTAGACGTACAATAACGCATTTTTATCTCATGTTTTATGTCTCTACTAACTTATTTTATATGAGATTACATATTAAATTATAAGTCTATGTGTTACTTTCTTACATGTGCCTGCCTGTTTATTCATGGTCAAATTATTTTGTGAATCTACTAGTTGCCCGCGTTACATTACATAATTTGTAAACAACAAGATAATGTATTCATGAAGTATGTATGCAATCTATTGGTACAAAGATTGCAGAAGAGGAGCCGTGAGTATACCAATATACTTGTCCCGAGTATGTAGATACTATTTAGTTTAGATGAAGTACTGCAGCACAAAAAGAGCTAAAGCTGGCCTCACCATATGTGTAGCCAGCAATCAATAAGACGTGCATATATATATATATATATTTTTTTTTTCTTTGTTTTTGTTTATATTATATGTTAATATTTCTGGATGGAACGACCTACCCATGAAAAGAGCACAAAATTAACGGTCTCAATCCTCAATATGAGTGTTTCGTCATTTGCTTGCGTCGCACCTACAGTAGTAATAGTAGAGCGCTAAACTTTGGTCTGACTGTCCCGCAAGCTTTGTTTTCTTTTTCAACAAAGTGTGTATAGAAGCACACGGAAAGAGCACTTACTTGAGGTGAATACGGTTATGTAGATTTAAGATGACGTGAGCAAATTAATTAAGTACACGACCTGAATAAATGTAGGGGGGTCGTTAGCAAGAAGAAAGGGAAGGTAAAGGTGTTTTCTTGACGCCGCATCCCGACAAAGCTCTCTGGGACACTGTGGGTTACAGCCACACACACACACACATATATATATATATACACAAAGGCGACCGGCTGGTTTTAGATAGCCAGAGGGCCCGGGGCAAAGGACAACACGAGATGAAGATGTCAGCTCACTGGATGGTGGGTTTCACAGCAGCTCCCCATACCCGAGCGGTGTCGCTCTTAAGCCGCCAGCTACCGGCCGTCGCAGTCTGGATCAAACGAGGATGTGGACCCAGCAAACTGGCTGAATTCGTCCATTCGCTGGGCTACGTTATGAGGTGGATAATTAAGACAATAACGCGAAACGGCGAAACGAAGCGGCGGCCTGAGTTCATTAGAGGCTACTTCGTCAGCAATTCGTGTCCGATCCGAAAGAGGCAGGATCCCGAGAAGAAGTTGAGACCAACTGCTACTGAATTCAAGTAAAAGTTTTTCGGTTCGTGTGTGCAGCACCCCCTGCATAGGCCAATATGGCACGCCAGGCAAAATAAACATCAACGCAAAGGATGTTGTTTACAGCGATAACAAAACTCACTATACGAATGCTCAGACTCTCTTGGCGTCCAAGCCTCACTATTCCGTAATTGACCTTTTGTTAAACCTAGATGTTTCAACATATGTGTCAAATCAGACCGAAACTCTCTAGAGGGAACGTATACTGCGTGGTGCTAGCAAACTGGATGGACGCGTCTATGCCTCTCACCGCTTCTTCATTTTCATCAAGCCCTTCATCTTCTTAGGTAGTTTAGTTATCTGCGAGAAAACATAGTACTTCTGTCAGAACAAAGCAGGAAAACAATTTGGTTATTTGTACGATGCACTCAACCAAGACGCGATTTTAGTTATAGGCATGCTGTGTTTATGGCAGGGTCAAACAAGCGTGTTCCACTTTTGGCAGTTCCACTCTTACAACATCAAAAAAAAAACTTTAAACGGTACTTCCTTGCTAGTAAATACTAGAGAATACCTGCCCGAGTCGTTTTAATCTTCAGAAATTGGCCGAAAACTCGTCAATCACTATTCGACATATGTATTATTCGATTGCTGCACCCTCGGACTGCCATTAATTTCCGTCGTATAAGTTTTCCTTAACTGAAAAACAACACAAATCTGTAAAAACGCCGCATGCTGGAAGACCACAACTTTTCCCTATTAAAGAGGACTTATATAAGCGGATGATCGAACAGGTTAATTTACTATGCGTTGGCAGGTTTAAGCCGTTGGCTAGGTGACTAGAGATAGATCGCAAAATAGAACACGTTCTAATTTGATGAGTAAATAATCCCGCGTACTCTTGACTGAAATGGTTACTCCTGCAACATAGGCAAGTTGCGCATTAACCACATATGAACAATAAGTGAATAGTAAAATTGTATTTATTTATGTATTGTAGTTGGCTTAGCAGTAGCAATTGTTGCTATTATTGCTAATAATCGTAGTATCTAATGGTTATAATTATCGAAGACGATGAAATATCGCCCACATCATTTTCGACAGTACAAATTAAGAGGATTCATAATACATATGCACATATGTGCCTACGTAATATATACGTGATAGTGTAGCGAACGCCGATCATTGCTGGGGACTTGTGATGATTTGCACAAAGCTTACTAATTAGTTGAAGCACGCTACTCTCTCTCTCATGTTTTCAAATACAAAGTTAGGGACGTTAGCTGTGCGGCAACATCAGAATAAGATTACGATTGATTATTTAAGTTACACTCAAGCTGCGGCCTTATGGGGAGGTGGCTGTTCTAGGTGACCGGCTCTGCTGTGTTGCAGACCCATGGGCGCCCTTTTCTTAATTGTATCGCACTTGTTCCCTATAATTACGTTTCGTACGCTGGTGCAGACTACCCGTTCTCGGCCGTTCCGTTAGTGTAACTGAAATCATACTTCACTCGCTAGATCCACTGGTTACCTCTGCTAGGCATAATTGGTACAAGCAAGCCCTTATTATAGCCAATGTAAGCAAAGTAAGGTATTTACGCGTCAATTGCCAAACCCCTCGTATAGTCATAAATGCCTATTTAAAATACTCACTTAATACCATACATAATAATGCGTATGTATGTAATTTGACGGGATTTCGCAGAGCACGGTGAGTATAAACGATGCAATGTCCTGCAGTGGCGTTGGACCACACGCCATACCCGGCCTACTTACTTTTACCTGTAACTTCGACAGGTTAATTACTGTCGCAGTCTATTACCTTCATTGTCTACGCAATACTGCTTAACCAGCTTAATCTACTATGACTTAATCTACTACCTCACTGAGGTATGTTTGTGATTCCTTCTCTAGTAAATAATACCACCGGCAGGTTTAAAATATTCTGTCCTTTCAAGTAGCAGACTGTAACCGTTTGATGCTGCCTCAGCAGCCCATAGTTCGTCTTCCATGAGCCACCTTACAACGGCCGATAAGACCAGGTAAATGTGCAATATTGGAAGGTAAGTCGATCTTAAGGCGACAGGGATATGCGCTTGGCTGAGAGGCTTGGCTAGACAGGATGCAAGTTTTCGTGACTTAGACAACCCGAGAGACTAAAGGTCCTAACCGCAACGAATTGTGATAAAGCTTCCTGCCGTAACACAATTGTTGCTAATATGTCAGAACCATACACTATTGGATCTCGTGGACACAACAAGATAGAGCTATTTAAAACCGTATTTAAGCGACTAGCACTAATTCAAATGAGTTTTTCAAAAGTCCGACACGGAACTTAGTTTGAAAAAGCTTTTCTGGTTCTCCAAAAGTGCGCTCTCTTTCTTGCCAATATATATATATACGCTCTCTTTCTTGCTAATATATATATATATATATATATATATATATATATAAATAAGGCAACGAATAGACAACAATGCGTCCATGCGCAAATTTACTATTGTTCTTCATCGGCCCGCCTGTCGGATCCGTCTCGTGCTAATTCACCGCGAAAAAAAATCAGAAAGACTAAACAATTGCACACATGCATACCTACAAAGTCCCTCGCAGCTTACAGGTACCGCTAGGAGAGAGACACAGAGAGTTCCCGTTTCCTGTCCCAGGTTCTTTTAGCCCTGTCTAGTAATTGGCCTGCTCGCCTTGACACTAGCCAGACCTCAGCGTTTACACGCTTTAGTGTGGAGTTTTGGAATGGATAGAGTGTTGGCTGGTCATGACCTGCACAGGTCATGACTCTGGCGTGGTGACTGAGGGACTGATCTGATCGCCCCCGTCTTCCAGCCTCCTCAGGCTGAACTAGAATTGCATTGTATCGCAGTGCACTGCAGCCCCCAGTATAGTAAGTGCTACGCTAGGCCGGGTTGGGCTTTGCGCGCCGAGGATATCAGCGACTCAATCACTGATCTACTCGCAACGATGTCGTTATTTGTTGCAGTACACACTCTGTGTTCAGCTTGTGTCCACTTCGGCCCCTCTGTGACCTTATAGCAGACTACTAGGTGGGGAAAGGCAAGCGGGGTAACCTACAGCTGCGCTACTCGAGCAGAGTTGATGGAACAAGCGACGTTAGCCAACTTATTATTGATTGGCATCGACGTCGACGGCTTTTGGCGCTAAAGTTTGACGATGGATACGCGACGCCTACTACTTACTAGTGCCCAATTTCCTGCTGGGAATCGGTGTTCCTTTGGCAATTATCCTACTGGTTGGCCGAACGCTACCGCACTCGATAAAAAAAAAACAATACAAAGGGCCATGATGACGATGTGGTCTTCTAGGGCTTACTTGGCAGTTTTTTCTGGCCCTTTTTTCTTTGCTCCATCCTCTCCCGTTTTTTTGTACGCCCCTATTTTTTCCTATGACATTGTCCTCGCCTAAAGTGGCTCACTAGTGGAAACAGTAGCTTGCACACTTTTTTGCGGTGACACCGTATGAAGGGCTTTCTTTCGGGCTGACTCTACGGCCAACACTTAACGTCTACGAATTTGCTTTCGCATTGTTTCGTTAGACGGATCCCATACATACAAATGTGCAACGAAGGGGATCGAGCCCATGCACCTATGCAAATCATCCAGCTGCAAGGCGTACGCAAATATACCACGTCACCGGGCTCGACTCCTATGAAGGGCTAGCGGTGTCATAGTTACCATAGTAGTAGTAAGTGTAAAGTACAGTGCATCTAAATTCTAAAAAGTCGCAGGAGCGTACAGCGGCCTGCCATATTTGTAGCTCATGAACAAGCGACACCTCGTCAGTTGCATTACCCACAGCACCTGGCTCGATGTCGAGTGCAGTGTTCCTTTAAATGTTTTTCGAGCACCTTGTTCGGCAACCTTAGTACACCCGAATCAGTAACGTAGTAAAAAATGAGTGGCTGTCCTTCATACCCAATAGCTAGCTATCAATAAATAACAGAATAAATGTTTCTATTTTACCATTGACGGTGTATATGCCGTCTACTTCCAAAAGTCTGTACAGCTGTTGTTTTATCTACGGCTGCACAGTTGACTGTAACGAGAGAAGGCGTCTTTTAGATAACATGCATGCAAGCAATAGCTGCGTCCCGTTTGGACAACAGACATATAAAGTACACAATAACTAAGTAGTGATTTCTATAAAGATAAACTGACGAACAGCAAACAGATAAAAGAACAACAAAACAGATACACAATAGAGGCTGTTGTCGGCGTACCGTTTTCACATGGCACCAAAATACGAAGGATCGCCGTCAACTTGTCGCAGGTAGTCCCCAGCAGGAAATCAGGTGAGTGACAAGGCGAACAAAAGTTGAGGGTAAATTAACCCACAACAAATAGAAACAGCAAGAGACAGAGGATAAATAGGAGACAAGTTAACAAACGCGTATGCAAGCGGAAATCTGAAATGGCTTCGCATCGCTGCAATGCCAAAATCGATGACGGTCGATACGTAATCGGTTGACTTTTGCCGCCCGAAAGACACTGTTTTTCAAGCAAAGGAAAGAGAACGGAAAAAATCCTCGCCCGTCGTTGGTCGTCCTTCTCTCAAAATTCCATCACTTCCCACTCGAGAGTTGTTTTGTAGTCGCTGTAGTTGGAGTAGTGGCAGCAGAAGGTATGAACCTCCTCTCCGACTACCTGCAAGACACAATGGCCCAGTCAGGTACCCATAACCCATTTACACTCAGACCGACGCTTGAACGAACGCTGAATGAGCGGACAACAGCCAGCTGCAGCTGCTGCAACGTAACGCCACCTCAGGCCACACGTGGTGATACCATACCGTCGATACTGCCGCGTGGGTATACGCACATAACATGGCAGTAAACACACATATGTTAATATAAAAACATAAACACTTGGGGTCACAGATAAACACCAAAGAGACCAACACACGCACGCACACATTCATACGTAACATTCTATTGACTTTGCAAAACAAGTGCGAGGTTGAGTGAAGGCGAAACCGAAAAGAGAGAGAAAAAAGGCTGAGAGCAAGCGAGAGAGAGAAAGAGATAAATCTCTGGAAGGGCTGATAATCTTGGCATTCCATGTTAAATGGGCACCTAGCGCCCGTTGCCCCGCCGATATTGGGGTCCCGCCACTGTTATTCGGAGTGGGCCGAGACGAGTGCAACGATGAACGCGACGACAAAGTGAAGTAGAACGAAAAAGAGGTATTCTCCGTTCTAAAGTTCTCCTTGAAGAAGATTGCAATGAGGTTGAGAACAGGGACGAAGCGAGATGAAGAAGACAACACCGAACAAAAACAACATAATTAAAATCAATAACGCTGCTACTACTCATTGCGATGATGATGATGATGACGCTGGCGACCACGGAAGACCACGACAACTAACACAATCCATTCAGAGCTGGCGTCAATTTGAGAACACTCTGACCGCGGCAGCAGCAGCGGCAGCAGGAAAAACCGCGTAGAGTAGTGTGGGGAAAGGGATGGCTACCCCCGTACGAGGGGGAGAGTCGGTCGGAGGTTTGGGATGGATGACTGCGGAGGGGCCCGCCCGTATGTCGTTAGAGTGAGCAACAATGACGGGAGGAAAGATGAGCAAAAGAGGTGAGGGTACTACTGGGTGGCCGGTTGGGTGGGGTTGCTTCCTTGGAACGAACAGCCGCAGCAGCAACGTACAACTGTAATAACTGTACTACGACTGCGACACTTACATCGGTTGTTACCAACTACTACTATGACAACGACTAAGGCGGGCCGTTGCCAAGTGTTCTGATTGTATTCGCTGCGGCTGCAGTGTCGGCTGTTCGACACTCAACGCCCGATATGTAATGACAATAATAATAATAATAATGGGGTATGGTGGATGATAATGCACCATACCTCGTTACTGAGACACCATTTAAGCTCCCTGTTTCTTTTGTCAGATTACAGTCGGTTCCGGCATTCAGTTTCTCTGGAAGTAAAAACCATGAAACCCAACCTAACGAGAGGCCGGTCCAAGTATTTAACTCACGACCTCCAGAATGCAAGGTCTTTGCCATTAAGCAACTTCGTTCGATTAGATAGTAGATGTAGATACAGTGACACATTCAAAACATCGAGCCAGCACCCATAGTGTATGAGCAGCAATACCATCTGGAACGACAATAGCAACAACGATGATAACAACAGCAACAACAACAACCACAACAACAGCGGCAACAACAACAACTACGACAACCACGACAACAGCAACAACGACAACAACTACGACAACCACGACAACAGCAACAACGACAACCACGAGAATAACAATAAGAATCATGACTACGCCTCGTGACATAAAACTAGGTCAGTAGGGATACGGGGTCTCTATCCGTAAAAATGACACGCCACCATCATCATTGCCGCCGCCGCCAGGAAGGTCTGCGCGTTGCGTTCCTGGAAGAGAGCATGAGAGCCAACGCGGCAGAGTGCTGCTATTATGTTACTACTACCACTACTACTACTAGAACAGAATCGCCGGTCGACGTGAAAAGCCGCTGCCGACGAGTCCCAAGAAAGAGGTGGATGAGTTCGGGAGGGCAATGATCACTTATTTGTACGGACGAGTCGATTTACTACCACTCTAGCAGACCGACACACAAGGGCGTGTGGCACGGCTCGAGTCGAAAGCCTCGAAAACAGTTCAGAGAGACGAAGAGGCGAGAAGAGATAGGGAGAAACAACAAGAAATGGCAGATCGAGTCGGCAAGAGCGAGAAGAGATAGGAAGAAACGAGAAATGGCAGATCGAGTCGGCGAGAGCAAAAACAAGAAAAGAAGAGAGACAACGAAAAATGGGAAATCGATGCGTTTTACACGACGACGACGCAACGACCAAACGGGGCGTCAGCCATCACGGGATCGAGCAGCCAGCCGTGGACAAGGAAGGAATCTTCGGAACAAGGGCGTCGGTGGCGGGCGGCTGCGGGCGCCGGGAAAATGCCGCCCGCCGTGCTTTACAAGAGCATCCATCGGCGGGCGGCATTTTCCGCGGCAGCCGAATACGCCAGCATCCCGGCAGTCAGAACCTGTGTCCAGCAGAGCCGGTTAAATAAGCGGTACAAGCCGGTATCGTCTCGAACGATAGACAGAGTAGGATGGGAAAAGGACTCATTGGTGGGAAGATGATGGTGAGCAATTGAAAGGATCAACCTCTTCACGCTATCAAGCTAACACTAGCCATTATGTAGCTATTCGCTAGCACATTCTGTGCGGTCCGATGCTGGACAGTGAAAGGATGCTGCGCGGTCCAGCTCAGCGCTTGAACGAACTCGAGCTCGCGTCGAGAGCGATGCCGGTGTAAACTATGTGCAACACCACTCTCGTCACCATTACGTCGACTGCTCGTGTTCGAGATAAGCAGGTCAAGGAGACAAAGTTCGCGGAAGCAAGTTCAGGCTCAAACTGCCGCATTCGTTACAATGGAGGTAGTAGTCTATGACATATAAGTCATAGGTATGTATATGCGACTAGATGCGATAGATGGATACATGTATGTATGTATGTATGGACAGGTGGGTTGGTGTGTGGTTAAAGGGGTGGCCACCAACGAAGCCAAAAAAGCGTACAGCACAACTCAGTAACATAATTTCTGTAACAGAGTATTGCGTCCAGTATGTATCATATGATCTAAACAAACGCGAGGTGTCGGTCGCTGCAATGTGACTCAAAGTCGATCTTGTTAGCACAGATAATACGTATGTATATAAGCTAATAGAGCAATGCGATGTAATGCGAGATGCGATCATGCATTTGGCGCAACTGCTTTCTGAGTAAACCAGGAGCGCACAAAGATCAGCTGGGCACAAAGTACAACCAAGGACGGACCCGAGTGGCGTAATTTGGCGCGAAGTAACGCGAAGAAATTTTATTATCGCTGTTTCACAAAAAAAAATATATATATATGGAAGAATTTACAAGCACGACTTTAGACGGGATCTGCAATGCCTTCTGTTACTTTATATCCGACTATGTCGAAAAAAGCCAGCATATGACAATGCAGATTACTTAACAACCGTTTTATTCCAGTTATACGCAGAGAGCAGAATGATGATACAAACCTTGTTTTCTGTTTTTAAAAATGCACTAAATGTATGACCCTTAGGAGGAGGAGAAAGGTGATCAATTAACCGACACTTTCACTTAACTAAATGCGGAAATACAGTCGATCAGTATTTGCGGTGAACGACGTCTATCGCGAGAGACATGTCCTGTTCTGTATTTAAGTAACAGATGTGCATTATTGTCGTCAACTTGCACATCTTCAAAGAACTTACAGGCACGCTTGTCGATATCAAAACAGTTCTCGACTATACATGTTGTGCGATTATCTGACCATACACCAGGTAAACATATTATGCAGTACTTATATTACACTTAGGTATGTACTATATCACACTTAGGTATAAGCTTTAGTTAACTTCTATGATTGCTCACTGACACATCAACAAAACAGTCATTAATAACACCCGAGCTTACCAACAATGACAGTACCCGTGTGTCGTTGTTTCCAAACAAAGTGGACAGCGATGGAAAGTCAACAGCACTCGGGTTAATAATGACATTTCGAGGAAAAACGCGGTCAGTCGCGGGCCCGGCTCATGACAGAGCCGACAAGAAATGTGCAGCCCAGACTCTCCCAAGTCTAAGACATCGACTACGACAGGAATGAGCCTGCTTTCAGACCTGCTTTCAGAAACCGGCTTCCAGGAACCGGTCGACGAGCTCTACAGGGCCTTTTCGGGAATCCTCTCTGAACACCCTGAGTGCCTAGATATTTGCTCAATTATGGGCTCTAGACAAATGACCCCAGGTGAGCAATGTACAAGTGCAGCTAACGCAATTTGTTTACACATACGATTCTACTAACTTAGATTTTTATTGATAAAACAACAGAAGAGCATGTTTAGATTTGACTAGATCTCAAATATATGCAGGAATGTAAAATTCGTCAACATTAACATCCCTAAGTTCCGCGCAACATTTGCCGTGGACCGTGTTGACGCGTTGAGCTTATAGTCCAGATTGGGAAAGCCATGTCGCAGAATAAGTCTCATTTCGAAACGGAGAAATCTATCCCATGTGAATGATCACATCAACACTGCACCTGCTGTTGATGTCGTCGACAGCGGACTGCAGCGCAGTATGCGTTGAGCGTGAGTCCAGCCGGGGGTAATTTTTAGGTCTTCAGTGTACAAATTGTATTAAACACTCGAGTGGAAAGACGCAGTTTCCCTGTGGGGCGCCACCCGGTCCCAGAGTTATGCAGAATTGTAGATGTGCCCTTCGCTATGATCACTAGATCATCCACGTAGAATGCGTATCTCACCTACTCCTTGCAGTGTAGTGGCTTAGTCTGCCGCAAAGACTGCAGTGTAGTAACTAAGTCAGTCGCAATGACAAAGAAGAGGGGGCTCATCGCTTTGAACTGATCAAGCCCTTGAAACGTGCGTACGTCCGACCGATGCAATCGGCTCTGTTTTTGACCGAGATGAGGTTCAACATGCGGCCCCCAATCCTAAAATTGTCGCGAAATGTTTATAGTACTTTATCTCTTGGGAGAGTCCAGAGATCAAAGCCTTTCGAAATTGGATAGATCATGCGATTATGCGCTTCTGTTTGCTTTGAACATACCGGATAGCCTACCCAGTGTACCCCTATTCTGGAGAAACCTCAATTGCCGTTTCCAGTATGTGATTGCATGACAATGGGAGATGATTAGTTGGGCTCTGAGCGTTGTTACTATGTTGAGCACCTGACATTCTTGTGGCCAATTCCTCTGCCTTGTTCGAAATCTGTGGATTCCCCAAATTGCTTTTATATATAGGTGTTACCTCACACTTTTTCCACACCTCAGGTCGTGCAGATACTGGTTACATATTTATGCCAATATTTGTACTGGTGCGTTGGGGTCGGCTTTGAGATGCTCGTATGAGAGTCCACCGGACTATCCATGCTTGTTACGTGCCAGTGCTGCCCATATCTCTTCTTTTTTAAACTTGTTATTTTTTCGCTTGTATTCTTGGTGTCTTTGAAATCGTATTGCCCCTTGCTGATATATATATATATATATTCCAATTCAGACATAGTTTATTTACGGAACTGCATACATTCACATGCTTAAGTTCACGTTATGAAAGGTGGTACAAGGGTTTGAATGCATATATATATATGCATTCAATCCTCTCAAATATATGCTGCGCTCATTGTGGGTTGGTCCGGGTCGCATTCGCCTGCATCGGCGGCGGGCTATCTCTCAACTGTAGCTCGCTCGTTGTCGTAGTATTGTTGAACGGCGGCGGCAGGCAGTATCGTGCGGGACTTGGCGGGAGAAACAGGCGGAGGCGGAGCTGAAGTCGAATGAGAACAAGCAAAGATGAACGAGACGAAGAAGACGAAGAAGAAGAAGAAAGAGGAGAAAAAGATGAAGGACGCGTCATTGTGGTCGGCGTTGTACTCGGCGTCGCTGCTGCTGCGTGGCTGCCGCTGCTAGAGGTCGTTTGGTTGGTTGGTCGGTTGGTTGATCGGTGAGTTGGTCGGTCGGACAGATCGGATGAGGCAGCTGGATCGGATCAATGAACAACAACGGATGGACGACGAATACAGAGAGTAAACGGACGGACAGACAAAGTGAAATACAGTGAGAGAGCGAGAGAGAGGAATGGGAAGTGAGAATGAGGGCGAGAGAAAGAGAGAGACGAGGGGAAAAGAGGAAGCACACCAGGCCATCATTAGACAGACTGACGGAACGACAGACTGACTTGGCTTGATCGATACAAAGGTGGACACAGACAGAGAGAGAGCAAGAAAGATGAAGTCGAGATAGGGAGAGAGATAGCAAAAACGAGAAAGAGTGGCCGCCAAATAGATGGGTAGACACATAGGTGACATGCAAGTAGACAGGGATTTACATAAAGAGAAGGAGACCGGGGGTCATTCAGCGAGAGAGAGAGAGAGATAAAGCGAGAGGGAGGGGATAGGAAAAAGATAGGGAAATAGAGCTATTAAGCTGGCGAGAGTGAGAAAGGGAAATAGCTAGCTAGATACAGGGAGAGAGAGGAACTAAATCGTGACGAATATAGTGAGGCCACAGGCGGCTTCTTGGCTTGGCGGTAGATACAGAGGTAGACAGAGCGAGGGGGAAACCTGCTGAAAAGCGGAAGCGGGAGAAAGAAAGATAGCCAGAAGGAGAGATAGAGAGAAAGACAGAGGCCATCGTCGTAGATGGGCATAAAGAAATATGCTTGGCGTGGATCATGCATGCTAAAGGCGGCAGCAGCAGCAACCATGGTGACCCCTGTTCTTGCTGGTACTGACGGCCGGAGGTTTCTCCTCCCCCCCGCGGTATCCTGTACGGAGAAGAAGGCGAGGGAGGGGGCGTACGGGGAATCCACCCCCCCCCCCTTAAACAGACAGACCTGAATTCGGTCCGGCCCATAGGGCGGTTCGCGTCCGCTGCTGCGTGGTGCTGAGGGGTTCCCGGGGGGCTGGGCCTCATAATGAATCTCACACTGACCGACAGACCGACCAATTGACTGGGCTGCCTGCCTGCCTGTCTAACTAACTAACTATTTATCTGACTGAAATGACATGATTGGCTGATGGACTAACTGACGCTGGTTGGCGATGGCCGACCGACCGGCAGAAATCAACTAGCCAGAAAGCGATCGTCGTTGTCGGGTAGATGTCCATGTGGTTATCTGGCAATTTTTGTATACTGCGTTCATTTTTTTGCTCTTGCACGCGATAACGGTATATATATATACATTTATATATACATTTACATTATATATACATCTTTGCGAGCGCTTGGGAACCTCCATTGAGACCGCTACACAAGAGACCGACTACTGGTCTCAACAACTACACAACACGTTCGATGGGGCACATTTTAAAAAAGCACACGAAACGCCCTTTGTACACTACTGGATTAAGGGTATGCCCTACCTATCTGGTAAGGAGTATTTAAACCTACTAAAACTCAGGATCAACGCACTACCAACGCGTGCCAGATTGGCCAGGGGACGCCCGGGCTACAACAAACGTTGTAGCCACGGGTGTCATGCGCCTGAGACGTTGGCTCATGTCGCTCAGATGTGCGATACAACACACAAACAAACCATAAAGAGACATGACGACGTCTGTGATCGCGTGGCGCGTCTTCTCCGCGAAAGGGGTCATGAGGTGGTTCGTGAGCGAGTATTCCGTCGACCGGGCGCACCGGGTCTAAAGCTTGACCTCGTAATAACAACACCTACCGAGGTCTGGGTTTTAGATGCCGAGGTTTGCGGCCCGAACCGGGACCTGGCAAAAGCACGGCAAGACAAGATCGCCAAATATGACGTCGAGTTCCTAAGAGCGGCGCTCCCCGACCCGCAAAAACCTCGCAGATTCAGATCCATCACTATCTCTATGAGTGGTGTATGGGACTCCGAATCTGCGAGGACGCTCTTGGGGCTCGGCGTCACGAAGAGGAATCTTATGGATCTCACCGTTTTAACTTTGCAAGGAACCTTGAGGATATACCGCTCGCACCGGGTCCATAAGAGCGGGGGCTACCATCAAGCAAGGACACGGACAACTGACTCTTAACTTCACGTGACACCTTTTTACCACAATTTTTATTAGGGCGAGCACTGCCAAGTGTGCAAACGTATTGTAAATGATTAATAAATCATCACAATATTTTCTATATATATATATATGTATATATATATATATATATATATATATATATATATGCATGACGTTGTACACATGCATACTATGTTACTCGTTTGCTTTCTACCCGCTGCACGAAGCATCGTAGCTCAGATACGATTGTTTCTTAGGCTATGGCGGCGACGACAACAATAACAACAACAACACCAGCATGCGGTCCTGAAGTCAGCCAGGAGGAAACTAACCATCCACCACAATCAACCTCTGATTCTTGTTCCCAGCTGTCTTTGTCAAGCCCCCCTTCCGTCTTTTGCCAGTTCTCACTCTAGCACGCCATCTCTCTCTCTAGCACGCCATCACTCTCTCTAGCACGCCATCTCTCTCTGTATCTCATTCTATATATCTCTATTTCGCGCCGTTTTCTCTGCATGTCCAGAACGGTATTTTTGTTTTCGCTTTCTCTGCTTCGGGCTCAAGTCATGTTCTCAATGTCTCGAGATCCAGTGGTGGTTTGATCTACTACTACTACTACAGGACCCCCTTCTACTTTCGGGAAACGATCAGGGCTGGCTTGGTTTCCCTTCATGGTAGACGGCGCTTACGCTGGTCGTTCCCATCGTCGTCGTCGTTGTTGCCGCTGCTTCCCATGATCGCCGATGGGTGGTTCATTTGGCCAACGGCCATCACTGCCACCACGACCACGGCGACGCCAAGACACCACGACCAGCGCCACAACCTCCACCTCCAGCATCAGCACCAGTACTACCACTTAAGGATGGGACCTGGGAGTACTACTAGCAATAAGGATGGGACTTGGGAGTACTACCATTTAAGGATGGTCGCTGAGCGAGTTTGACACTCAGCCGACCACTCAGCGCAGACCTAGCTGGGTCATCCCGCCGAAGCCGAGGCGGAGTACTGACAATTATGATGATGACAATGACAGCGGCGGCGGCGATGATGATGATGACGATGCTGCTGCTGCGCTTGATGCTGATTATGATGGTGAAGATTATTATGATGGTGAAAATGATTATGACAGCGGTGAGGCGGCTGATGATGAAGCGGCTCCTATACCGGTTAGGTAGGGGGGGGGGGGGGGGGGGGGACTGGCCGCCGGCATCCGGCCTGCCAAGCCTAGCTGTGCGTGAAGAGGTCCTACGACTGTAAATACTTACTTGGCCACTCATGGACATATGTATATACAAGCATACACACATCTTTATATATATATATATATATATATGTACGAACCCACACATACATGTACATGTACGTATGCGCATGCAGGCGATATGCTATCATACAATAGGCGTGTGTTTAAGCGCCAAGAA
>QVRM01000687.1:0-162339 GCA_003439945.1 Dermanyssus gallinae | reverse complement strand
TTTTATATCAGAGTTTCTTCCGAGTTTCATATGGCACGATTAGCTGACAGTTGGTCTGCAACGAGAAGTAAAGTTGGAACCATTTTTTGGATGTGTTCTTTGTTATGTTACGGTTAAACGGAGAAAACAAATGTCCCTATCAACACTATGCTGAGTCCACACCAACTACGACCCCTGCCTCTACGTTGGGGCTTGCAACTCAGGCGGAACAAAATAGACAGCGTCTTTAAAATCGCTATTGCATAGCCCTTGTATATGTAGGATCGCAGGAAGAAGGTTTCTGGTCCACTGTCGTTAGGTAGCCATTAGTCAGCGTCTGACTTGTTCCCGTACATTTTCGAGGACCTGCGCGGAGAGCAGACGTATCTAGATACACACTTATCGAATGAGTCAATGCGCTCGGTGGCAATGATTAAAGCTGCCCGAAGAGATGGTCAGAGCTTCGGTACGGTGAAGGTTGTTTGCTTTAAAGGGGCACGACGCGTAGGACAAGCTATTTAGCGTATCTAGAAGGTCACATTTGTTAAACATTAAACGTCTAACAGTTAGTCTAGAGGCTATACTACTAGCGGGCCTTAAGTACACCCTAACTCGACGTGTTTGCGAGATCTGCTTCTGCCTCTGGAGAACACTATGATGATCTATTGGGAAGAACTAGCGCTATTTGCACTTATAAAGCACATTTCGTGCTATTCCGTCCCAAAGGCTTCAGGTGTAGTCACCAGGCTGAGCCCTTTAAAGTGGCTTCCGCCGTCTCTCTCTCTCTCCCTCTCTCTCTCTCTCTCTCTCTCTCTCTCTATATATATATATATATATATATATATATATATCCAAAGTCCAAAAGCCTTCAAAAATATAATTCGTCAACATGTTATATGCCATTGTATTATTTCCATTGTACCTTACTCGCCACCTTGGATCTGCAGACAATGTTTCATCCATCATTTTCAAGTCTCATATGTCTAACGATGCTTACTCGTTATTAAAAAAAAAAACATTCTACTTCCTTCACATTGTATATCGAATGTAAACAGGTATTATATATAAATATATCAAGGGATGCTACAAACCAACTGCTTCATAAAATGTCTGTCATATTAGCCGTACCGTCAACTAGTGCGCACCTATAAATTGCCGTCGATTTAGGAGTGCTAGGGGTTAAAATTAGCATTTATACTATACGATAAACGACGATCTGTCAGGGTTAATCCTTGCTCTGCTTCTCGGCTTTGTGCTACCATCACAGTTTCAATTGCTGGCTCTCAGGTATTACAGGGTACTGCAGAGAAATCCATACCAAAATATGTGCTAGTATGATTCAATGGGGATGACCAGTAGATTTGTTTCGTGATCGGAATTCCATTCTACTTGTATTACTTTGTATGACGTACGCTAGGAAATGCGTCTTGGCAGGTGATTGGGTGTCACTGTGTTCTGCTGCATGACACTAAGCCACACACGGTGTTGAGTATGATACAAGACGCCTTTAAGGCAGCAAGACGCCCACTACTCCTGACTCGAATCTTCAAGCTCTATGGGAGGAATACAGGAAGCCCGTCGCGCCTTATCTCAGAAGTTAAGAAGAGTGAGACTTGCTGGAATACTGGCAATGCTTGAGGCCATGGCTACAAAAGAGCCCGCCGTAAACTGAAGATCACCAAGAAAGCCCGGCCGCAAAAAGCAACGGGCATGGGCGGTATCTTAGGCGATGCTGTTAAAATGCCAATTCTTACCTATCCTACCGTTTTAGAAAATTGTGAAAGCCATTCTGCAATCGGGCAGCTTTCTTGCATTCTTGAACGAAGCCCATCTAGGTCTGATTTCTAAAACCAAATCTTTTAGAAGTATCCCGTTGTTTCAATAACCCATTAGATCTTTTCGTAGTTTTCCGAGGCACTCGAGCATTTAATTTATTGCCACTGAAACTAGAGGACATCGCATTGTCATAGCTAGATACCGGCACTTCACATCTGCACTTTTCCATTTCCACATTTCCTGCGCAAACAACCCGCGCATACCTTGGACGCGCATACCGGAAATGCCTTCTGGCGCCGATAGTCTATAGCATCATGTTATATGCAACCCAGCACTGACAGCGTACAGCCACACATGCCGGTGCCGTTTAGATAAAGCGCAGTAGCAGTTGATCAACCCCTTCTCACTCTCTCGGGTGCACCCACGATATCACACAATCGGCGCATGGAACAACAAATAAGCGGATACCCAGGCGATCCAGCCGGGTTGCCAGATGTGTGGAAGTCGTTCAAAGCGGGGACGTATTGCTTTCCTACCGGTGGATCCAGTAGTATACTTTCAGAAAATGTGTGTTTCGCATTGGGTGGGCGCCATCGCCAATATGCATCCTCAGTGACGGAGGATTCTTAGGAGAAGAAGAA
The DNA here is from genome assembly GCA_003439945.1 of Dermanyssus gallinae. Lineage (NCBI taxonomy): Eukaryota > Metazoa > Arthropoda > Arachnida > Mesostigmata > Dermanyssidae > Dermanyssus > Dermanyssus gallinae. Next base: position 159,943 of record QVRM01000687.1, on the reverse strand, counting down.
TACGACGATCATACGTTCAAAATATGCACGGCGTTTCCCGCCTCTCTTTGAATGAGAACTTCCTATAACATGTAAACAAATAGCGCAGGCACTCCTGAAAGACACTCAAATCTGGAACCTCATTAATGGATTCGCCGCGCTCATCGTCAAATGGAATGACTTGGTACGCGCCGCAATGTGCCCTCTGCCCACATTTACGTGAAAGCAGGATTTGCAGTAACATATATTTAGAAAAAATGCCGCACATCGCCTCGTTGTGAGGCCATTCGGCATCGAGTTTCACAATACCCGTTTCGGGTAGTATGGATCTCGTAAATGTATTTTTCCCTCTTATCTTGAAAAAGTAATTTGGGTGGGGTTGATTATAGCGGTTATCGTATATGTAGTAATGATACCAACCGTATTAGTAGTGAAAAATCGAAGGGTCTACTGAGCATGTACCTACGAAAGGTCGTAGTCCCCCGAGGATCCGAACTAGAACCAACCCTGTGGAAAATAGCCTACGATGGAATACTTAGACTCGCATTTACCCCGGGAGTTTATTTTGTGGCCTACGCAGAGGATCTGGCATTGATCGATACAGCCCGGGACGAGACGCTCCTCGAGGGACAAGACAGCCAACGGAGCCATGACGATTATTCGACACCACATTATGGCGTTTTTTTCCTTGAATAGCAGGGATAATCTAGCGCGGTGCCACTCCTGGGCATTCTTTGTTTATTATTATTATTATTATTATTATTATTATTATTATTATTATTATTATTATTATTATTATTATTATTATTATTATTATTATTATTATTATTATTAACAATGATGTTATATAATTCATATATTAGTGCTGTGACACATGAACATAATGATAATAATAAAACCACGTTTTCAAAAACAAAAAAAGATTATTATTATTATTATTATTACACATTTCTAGCGCGCGCTCTCTCTGTATATTTAATTCGTAATTGTGTTATCAGCATACAGTTGTGAGATTCAAACGTGTCGCCTCCATTCACGCAAATGCTATTTAGCTATTCATCCTAAGGCGCCGATTACAGAAGCGGCATTGCCTCTACGCACAGCGAAAGACAGAAGCTGTCTCAGATATTCTCCCTCGCGCTGGTCCCTCGTCGTTGCTTTCATTTTCTGGCTAGATCCCAAATTAAATTTGCTGTCCCACTGCTGATGGGTCCTAATGTTTCCATAGCGATCGGTACAAAGTGAAGACTGTTTTTGAGATGCGCGTGTTTACGTTTTTTTCCTGCTCGGCGTGCTCTACTACCCATCCTGTGCTGACAAAGCTACGCTGTTACATCCCAGGCTAAGCAGTTTCCGTGAGACCATAATGGTATGGCCACAACATTAGGTCCCATGTCGTTGTCCCCTCCGAGGTCCTGTAGTTCCATTATTTTTATTTCATTTATCTCTATGTGCCGTGGAATTCTTCAAGGGCTTCTTGGACATCTTAACGGGCGTATACCGTAAGTATCGACCTCCGCATGCTGCGCAAGGAAAGGGTTCGCGAATTAAAGATCATATCCTGACAGCAGAAACCATGCGAAAAGTGGTTGGGTCCTGCGCGGTGCCTAAACGTGGAGGTGATATGGCTTTATGCCAACCTCAACTAAAAGCACGTCTTGTGGCTTTAAAAAACAAGAGGTCTTGAATATATTTTACAAGCTTTCTGCTACTATATTAGTCTCGCTTGCGCTGATCTAGGTGCTCTTCCAAAGGGCCGGGATCTAATTTTACCTAGATTGTACATTCAGCTTCCTTATTATGTTTATGAATTACCTGTTATTATAGATAAATATATTTTTTTTTAATATAAGCTTTATTAAATGACTTTTTATGTTAGCACTTTGGAGTGAACAATTGTCTTCGCGTTAACGTGTGGTTACGGGTTATCTAACCCGGGATTAGCCCAGTTCAATTATTATTATTATTATTATTATTATTATTATTATTATTATTATTATTATTATTATTATTATTATTATTATTATTATTATTATCATTATTATTATTATTATTATTATTATTATTATTATTATTATCGGGATCACTGCTCTTCCGTTTTGCAAAACCACGCAGACTTATTATATTTTTCTTCTTCTCTAAAGGATAGCCATGTCGATCCAGGGTAAGTGGACACTCAAACGCCGGTTCCTACGTGGGCACTGTTAGGTCGAACAGAAGTGAAGTCAGACGCTGATAGTAGCAGGCCTGCGTAAAACACGGGCTTGCCCGTTTTCGTCAAGACTTCCGTTTAACTATTGCCTCTAGAGCAGCTTCTCGTGACCTACGTTAATCGACCGTCCTATCTTCATAGACTAGCTTGTAAATAAACGCAACTTTAGCTTTCTAGAAGCGTACTTGTTTGGAACATTGTGCATAGCGCGCCTGTGCTCGGGCACGCGTCACCATTTCGAAGTGTTTTCGCGCAGGAAGCTCAAGGACGTCGCATCTCCCTAAAACGCCATCGAGTATTTGAGATTATAGAACACATGGTACTTATTCCGCTGTGACAAACGTACGTGATTTGACCACGGTTACCTGTGCAACGGGAGCCTCCTTATTGCAGAACCTCTATCAATATCAGAGGCAATACGACCGTTAAAGTCACCGGCTACAATGGTGGACAACTGCATATGTATATATACTCGTATATATATATATATATATATATACACGAGTATGTGGCCAGAAAGTTTTTATAGTAGAACCATACATATATGCTCTGGTTATATATATATATATATATATATATATATATATATATAGGAGTATCTGAGAAAGTCCTTACAGTAGAGCCATATATATGATCTGGTTCTATAAATATAAATATATATATATATATATATATAATATTCGACGGCAGTTTTGCACTACGTCATCGCAGCTAGGGGCCGCGACGTGGTCGCAGTCGTCGTTGTTGTTGTTGTTGTTGTTGTTGTCTGCAACGACAGGAGAGGGGAGCCGTAACAGAGACAACTGGAGCGGGCTCCGGAGCCCTGCGTCAAATCGATGTGATTAACAACGGCCTCCCACGGCCACAGCGCGCTGACCATCGAGGGCTTCACTTTCGGACGAGAGCAGCAACCGCCAGCAATCGCTGCCTATAGGCGTACGACACGCAGCAGCAGCAGCCGAGGCCCGTTGCGCTCGTTGTGAACTTTTTCACAGCTTGGATTACTACTACTACTACTACTACGCATTCATTCGATTCATTCACACGCCGGATATATCGTGATCCGAATCGATGACACATCACAGCGACATCGATGACGATGGCTTGCTGTTGCTGTTGTTGTCCGATTCCCATGTGACGAATAAGAACAATACGTTTAATCGATCTCGATCATTGGGTTGCTTGCTTGTCCTAGTTTTTGCTGCAATTGTTGATTCCTTTCGTCCTCATGTTATCGCGTACAAAGCTAAAATAAGTGCAAATCAATTGTTTTATATAAATTAAGTGATTTGCACTTAATATATATATATATATATATATATATATATATATATAGTGGTATTATTGATACCAAAAACCCCCGCGCAAAATACCATTACTGTGGAATCCACTCGTTAGTAACCTGCAACATATCACTTTTTCTGGCCCTCTTTAGAAGAAGACCCCGTTTCGATTCGAATGTATGAGTACATCCATCGTACCTTTAAGACTTTGCAATTTGCTCAATTTACAATTATTCTTATTATCTACATACTCATTACTCTTCGAGGACTGGACTACTTTAGCGATGACAATACTACACACGCTTAATGTCTATGGGCACTTCATTGACAGCTGTTACATGAGGAGACGGAAGACATGTCCCATGATCCCAATTAAGTACGTTCTGATATATATATATATAAAGTGGAATACAAATAGTTTCGTTTGAATGAGGTAGACGACGAACAACAACGAAAATAGCAGCATCGGCGAAGCACACTTGGCCTTTTGCAGTTATTGATATTCTCACATGCCTGCTCTGTGCGACTGTGACTAGCGCCGCTGTAGACTATTTGTTTATTGGTCCGCCGCATGTTTATTTGTCTATCCGCCTCAATTTCTGTTCACTTTATTGTTGTTGTTGCTGCTGCTGCTATTTCTCCCTTTTCACTTGCTTAGTCCGGTCGACATACGTAACATATCAGCGGCAATCAGCAGCTGGAACCGCGACGGACGGTCGCGACTCATCCCGATAGATTTTCCTGTGGCTATCCATACCGTACTCCGTCGTATGTTACGTTCACGTTTCGTCGTGTCGCCGGCGATGGCAAATGTTGCTGTTTGTGGAGTTTGTGGCTAACCACCACTCTCATCAGACGCGTTCGCATAACCGTTACCATGCCAGTCTATAAACTACTTACTTGATTGGCCAGTTCATTACCGTAATACGTCACGTTAGCCTAAGTTGTCTCCCTGAAGCGCCAACCAACGATCACAAGATCTTGTCGAGATGACAGCGAACGTAACGTCTCGATCGTCGCAGCGCGTGTAGTATATTCAAAATAATATCAAGAATAGTAATAATAATAAAAATAATATTTATTATTATTATTATTATTATTATTATTATTATTATTATTATTATTATTTATTATTATTATTATTATTATTATTATTATTATTATTATTATTATTATTATTATTATTATTATTACTATTATTATTATTATTATTATTATTATTATTATTATTATTATTATTTATTGATTTAAATTTACAACTGTAAAATTCGAACGTATCTGTTTTAGCTTTAAAACCAGTAGTTTATTTTCTCAGCGGAACCGGCACCGCTTTCACACAGTGAAGGAGACAACCGCTGTCTAAAGTACTCTCTCTTTGGCGCTGGTTTCTGGTTACGGTTTCCATTTTGCATAGCAGACGCTAACTAAGAGTAGCTCTCCCACTGTTAATAAGCCCCAGTGTTTCCGATAACTACTGAGAGCTGAAATGACGGTCGTTCTCGGGGTCTGCTCACTTACGCTTCCCAGCATGCTTCTCTGCCTACCTCACGTTTACAAAACGATTGTTTAAATATTATTGATACTGGTTCACACTTTAGTCATAACAGATCAGCATTAAGCAGCAGTAACAACTCCTGTTAGCAAAGTATGATCCCGTACATTTATAGTATTTCACATGGTCATAAGCGTAAATAATTGCGTTTCCACTTGATTGCTGCATGTGTACTTACATACTTAAGCAAACACAGATTTAAAGTAGTTTAGTCATACGGCGGTAATTTTTGTGTATGTAGGTAGTATACGTTGCAGACCCTCGGTCTCATTTTATCTTTCAATTGCAAACGGTATAGTCTCATGGTACGGACGGTATAGTCTCTGACTCCAGTACCTAGAAAATAGAACAGTCTACCAAAGCCGTTCTATTTTCGCGTGCATTGCTGCGAGTTTCTCATCACAGCTGTCACATGACAGGGCTGTAATGACGAATTATGATGACGGTGACGGTGCATTCCCACTACTGCTATGTAATCTTGCGGAGAACACAGGAGAATAGAGAAGCACACAACCTGAACCGGCTGTAGGACGAAACGCGACTCAACGCACACATGAATAATCTTAGAACAAAACTGTGAAACAAAACTCACCCTTTACTCATATCAGTTCAAATGATTATAAACAGCAAGTCCAACGCACTTGCATGTCCGCGAGGTTCCAAAATTAGTTGTAGGCATGAGTTGTATAAGTTTTTGGCGTAGAAAAAATGTAACTCTCACCGTCTAGTGCGCGCGATCGGATAACAATGGATACAATACCTCTTACAGAGTGCATTGAAAAATGAAGCATACATGCACATATGAGGCTGTAGGGCCAATCCGGTTAAACTCAGAGGTCGCGTACCAGGGACACTTTAGCCCTTAAAGTAAAGCAACCTGTGAATAGAATTGTAGATGCTTAAATGTACATGCGGCAGTAGGTCAACTGCACAATAATGTTACTCCCGTAATTGGCAGGGGCATGCAGGAGAAAGAGAGAGATTTATCAACGGCTGCCATCATCAGGCAAAGCTACCATATCAAATCGGCCAGCAAATACAACAGCCGGGCCGTGTCAGGGAATGGACGGCTGCCACCACACCTGCATGTCATGATTACGGTGAGCGCGCGGAAGAGCTTTAAAGCAGACAACGGCTCGATTACGGCAAGAAGAGCCAACTGTAGCAGGTGTAGTTTTTGCACTCTTAGTCGTGTTGATGTTATAGTAATCCTATTGTAGTAGTGCGAGCGGCCATAACTTCCGCTGGGCTCAACAAAGACGCAGTTTCTCCACCCGGTTAATCTTTCATTCGACGTAGCTTACCGAGATTACATGAGAATGTTAATGCCCTATGGACGACGACGACGACAACAACAACAACAACAACAACAGCGGCGACAAAAACACTCATGGACTTGCTGGTGGGGCCGTTCAACGATTCCCACGACGTTAGCAGTAGCAACAACAACAACAACAACAACACCAGCAACAATAATAACAGCAAAACAACAAAACAACAAAAACGCAAAAATGGCAAAATTGCCCGCCGACTGATCTGCTAACTAAATGATATGTAAGGGTGCATAGAAGACCGGAAAGGGTTAAGGATTGCTTCCCTGTCGTGAAGTTTTGTCGCGTACCGACGATGATGCATTTATTATGTCTAGCGCTGTTGAACTGCAACAGTGTCAGCAACAAATTGCTGATTTGTATTATTTTGGTGAAAAGTAGGTCTAATGAAGTTTATATATTCGCGGCCACTTTAAGTTTGGAACGTATACAGACATTTCCTGTGAGCAACTGGAACGACTATAGAGGTATTTCTTTTAAGCAATTGGAACGGCTAGGGAAAAAGTCTGCTGCTATCCTAGCTCCTAAGCGTCTTTTCCGAGGTTTGCATTTAATGAAGCTACAAAGTATTAGCTTTTGTTAAACAGGTTTCTTTGAAAACTAAGTAGACTCTAAGTCCTAATTTCACACAATCTAACTAAGGTAACACACGTACACCAATAGTCCAACAGGCTGCATCAGCCGTTTAGGTCATATATATATATATGTCATCCGTCGGTGAATAATCATGGCTTTGCTAAAAATGCATAAATCAAATAGGTTATACTTATATAAATCACATTACATTTTAGGAGTTTTTTTTCCTAGTGCCCTCAGGGTGTCTCATCCTCAAACGCCAGATGATTCCTGGCTTACGAACATAAACATGTGATCATGGACAAGATGCGTGTAGAGTGCACGTCTCTGTCCATCTCTCGCTGATGGAGGACATGACCTATTCCTTCCCATGGCCGATGCGCACAACTTGCCGCAACCAAGTCCAGGTGTATCGGAGACGGTGACATGCCATGTGAGTGGCGGCTTGCTGCGTTCCCAGGTTCGATAGTCGGAGAATTATCGGGCGCCATGAATCGTGCTGGCTTAGGTCGCTAGACTTACGACTAATGCCGTAACTGGTCTGCTGTAGGATAACGTTGATGGCTTGGCTGCCACCATTCTTCTTTGCCAGATTCCTGCGTCAGTTTAGCTATTTTGGTATGACTTAGCCTGCGCAAACTCCACTGATAATACTCGTCATAATGATGATGATGATAATAATAATAAATACTATATATATATATATATATATATATATATATATATTTGTTTTGTGTCAATGGCTATGGAGACACAAGTGCCTATAAGCGATAGTGCTAAACGGCAAAGTTTATCTGGGACCTGCCGAGTAGAATCGAGAAAGTGACGGCGAACCAGCGCAAAGGAGACTACTTGAGACAACTATTGTCTCTCTATGCTGCGTGGGAAGGTGATGCTTCCGCTTCCAGGATCATCAAAACCAACTGCATTATGGTAGGTGCGCTCGGTGTCCATTATGAGACAAAGCGAGTTTTTAGTGCAACTGTTTCCATTCGCGGTTTGTAGAAGAAATCCCAGGGCTTCTTTCGACTTGATAAAGTATGGACTAAATATTAGTAGGGCAGTTATTAAAGGAACATACGTTGCAATTGTCGTTTTTTTTTTAATAATACTAATAAATACTGTTTTTATTATTATTATTATTATTAGCAGCAACAGCAGTATTCGTGGCTTTATGTGTAATATTGAACACTTTAACTAACCCCGCCCTCCCAATTATCACTAGGATAGTGTTCAATTAAACGTGTATTGTAGGGATTAAGAACACTGCGTTGTTTCTTGTGATTATAGTATTTGTACGATTGCAAACACTACCAATCGTCATCACATGTGCTAGTGTACTGAGCTAAATATAAACATCCATGGGTCTATGTAAAGTTACATATATATATATATATATATATATATATATATATATATATATATATATATATATATATATTTATATATTTATCTGGGTATGAACACTTATACGTATACATACAAGTAGATACAAAGAACATATATATATATATATATATAAAACACACAGACATCACCATTCATGCCTGAACCTTTCATGGATAGTCATGTGTGCGAGCTTGTATGTAGCTGGAAAAAGCTTTTTCTCAGACAGTCATTGTCGGCGGGGGCAGCAGCAGCGGCGGCGGCGGCGGCGACGATGAACCACGCGACGCCCGGGGGTGAGAGATGATAATGGTGGTTGTGGTGGTTGGTGGTCGTGGCGCTGGTGGGGGGGATGCGGAGGTACCGGGAAGCTACAGGGAAAAGTCATAATCGTTTGTGTAGCATGCGCTGCTCGTATGAAGGCACGGACGGCGGTGGCTATACCGACTGTGTCGGTTGTTCCGTGGACAGAACGTGTCTTCCCTGTTCACACGCGCTTCTACGCAGGCGCAGCTGAAGTGGAGGCGCAAGCCACGATGATCACGACAGCAGCAGCAGCCGCCGCAGTGAACATTCCGGGGGGGGGGGGCAATTGTGTTGACGGCTCAAATTTTGCCGCCGCTTTCTTTCCCAAGGAATGCCGGCTACTCTGCGACGACAACAACAACAACAATGAACAGTTAGTTGTTGTTGTTGTTGTTGTTATTGTTGTTATTGTTGTTATTTTTGTTGTTGTTGTGTTGTTGTTGGTAGTGGCGATGATGGTCATATAGTTATTGTTGTTGTTGTTGTTGTTGTCGTTTTTGTTGTTTGCATTATTGTAATTACGGTCGCTGTTTTCCGTCCTTCCTGTCTGTCTTACTCACTCTCTCACGTTTGTTCTGTTTTTTTTTTGTCGGGGAAAGAAAGATGGCAATCATGAGAATGTCGATCTGGTTCCAGGCGTGTTTCCAGCGTGTCGTTTGCAGCAACGACGTGCATGGGGTGAACAAAGGCAATTCGAGTATGTTCATGTGTACTTGATCATCAGAACTACGCAGTGGTCGTAGTGGGTGCAGAGTAATAGTAGTTATAGTGTTAATAGAAAAGATGGGCGTTGTGCGAAACGGCATGGCGAATATGATGATAAAGATGATCATTCTGATCTGAAAGACATGGCATACGGTGCGGGCGATAAAACAAGGCACAGATGCACACGCTGTATGTGTGTCTTGTTCTAAACGTTCACTCTCTGCCCTCTCCCCCCCTCCTCTCTCAGAGAGGGACAGGAGGGTGAGGAAGAGCAGCTACATGAATTCCGGCAACCATGACGATGACACGGAACGGCAACGCTTTGTATACGAACGAACACAGATAAGTGAGATCAGACGAAGACAATCGAGATGACGGCGCCAGCGATTTTGACTGGTGACGACAGTGATACGGTTCACCCAGTAATGATAACAGCCGACCACTACGACGAACGAACGAACGAAGCAGACAACGGAACATCGGCGACAACGAGGCGGCACGAGCCACTTCGAGCATGTCGAACTCAAACCCTCAACTTCAACCCCAAACTTCAACCCCAAAGGAACAGAAGCGAAGTTAACGCAAACAGACGCTACAAAGAGCCCAGTGGCTCTGGTATTGTTGTGATGTCGAAAGTCCTTTTTATCGAAATGTTATTTACGGTCATGTGATACTGATGACTTTTTTTCAAGTAAGAGAGGCTAAATTAGGTGGCACTTTGTTTACGAGGTCTCGCATAGAAGCTCGGCGGCCTTCGATTGGACTCACTGTTTAGCGCTGAAAAAGAACTTCTTTTTTGAAACCCGTGTTGACCGTTGGAGGAGAAAAGGTTTACTCGTTGTTTCTTCCCGGATAGACTCGAAGTATTTGGCTAGTAAGACAAACATGCAAATCGGTCCATTCGAGAACGACCAGAAAGAAAAGAAGAAAAGGACAAGCGACCTGGTCAATCTCATCAAGATCATTCGTAGCCGTAGCGTGGCCTACCACGTGTGTGTTCTAATGCCTTTGTATATTTACCGGAATAATTGAAGATATATATAGGGAATTATAAAGCTCATTACAGCAAATAGTTTTCCAATGGTCTTGGAGAAGTCTTGTTTCGAAGTGGGAGTCAAATTACCAAAATTTGTAATATTGGTGTTATTGCCCGACATAGGAGCACAGAATGTGCAATTGCTAAATGACCAGTGCTTCTTTAGAGAAACTCAATATAGGTTACTTATGCATGCACTCAATCTCGACATGCCCACCTGAAAGCTAAATTACTCCGCAACCACGGATCGGATTGTCATAGACCAAAAGAATCGACATCATCAAGCGCATTACCTCTTTGATAGAGGCGTTCCTTGTCTCGAAGGGACTTGAGATAAACACCAGGAAGACCAAAGCCATGAAATTCAGGCGTGGAGGTCGATTGGCTGCCAGAGACGTTATACGTTGCTGCGGCTAACCATTGGAGTTTGTTAACTCCTTCCAGTATCTTGGCCTTCGGGTTCATTATACGGGAACGACGTTCACAGCGCATGTAAACGAAACAGTACGGAAGGCACTTGTTTCTCTTTACGGGGAAGTAGGCAATGTCCGAAGACTGTCCGTTCTCTCAGCAGTGAGGCTCTTCATGCTTAAGATTGTTCCGGGGCTGATGTACGGTCTTGACAGGGTGTGGAACCACCTCACGCTGGCGAATTTTAACCAGCTTGAAAGGTGTTTTTCATTATATATGAAGCGAGTGCTCTGCTTGCCTATCCGAGCGAGGAGCCGCTTTGTGTATCTCATGTCAGGCTGCCCACCGGCTGCTGAAACAATCCGACTAAGGCTGAAGATGCCGCGTACAGTACCTTACGAATGTTTTATTTCGGAGTGGGAAGCTAAAGTCGAACAGGCCAGACGGGAGGTCGGTGGCTTGGACGTTTTCAATGCCTTGCACCTTTGGTCTGGTCCTGCATGTGACAATCGCCACGTATACACCAGGTACATAGTGCATGGTTATCACTACCTGGTATGTTCAAACGCAACGTTTCACGAGGAGTACGAGTTGTGCACCTGCCGGTTCTGCCTGCAGAGGTGTGCCAAGTACCATGCAGTGGAATGCACAGCGCTGGACCGAAAATCGCTGCACTACTTCTCTCGTCGGAAGCGTGAAGAAGATAGAGCAACATGAAGAAACATTTTTGAAATGTATATTATACTCAATTTGAGTGAAATAAACATAATTGTAATTGTAAAATAATCGACATGTGCTTTTATTGTCAGAGAGTTACCATTTTGAAGTATCGAATATGAAAGCTCATGAGAGCACTTCAATTTTTGCGAATTCTCTTCTAAATTACCATGCCGCATAATTTAGCCGGCGTCGTATATTCTGTCTCGAAATCGCACATTTTATAAATTTTATTATTCTTGTATCACCCTGTACGCTGTCGAGACGTATCGCCACACGCTAGGATACCGAAAGCACACAAGGGCTTTTAACCTGGTCGTTTTCATGTCACGTCACATTTGCGAACAACAACTCATAATGACGACTTATTGAAACATCAATCTTATCTGTGACAGACTGGCTTATCCATGCAGGTGTTACCGAACGGATAGTGGAAACAGTTAAAAATATCCTAGGTACGTAAAATGACATAATTCTATTCTCTCTCTCTCTCTATATATATATATATATATATATATATATATATAAAGTGTGTTGCAAAAAATTAGCAACTTATGTTTTTTGTGATAATTTCGGCTTGGTTTATTTGAATGGCTTGAAATTTTAAGCGCATGATGTACATGACGAAACATGAGTATAGTGTTGATTTCATTGCTATCTCAGCATCTATTCATACAAAAAATAAAAAAGTGTGAAAAAACAGTGTTGCAAAATATTAGCAACAATAGCGCCTTACAGCGTATTCGATTCTTAGCAGGGCTGTATGACTCATTTGAAACTACATATTTTATTCTAGAAACGGGTTTTTCGTCCCTTCTTCTGAATCAAATCGTAAACTCGGGTTTCATGGAGTTAATGAGCTGTTGTAAGTACAAAAGTGGAATATTAGTCCATGCTTGCTGGACAGCTTCTTTGAGGTCCGACAAATGATTATATTGTCGACCATTTGCGTAAATCTGCTTTACCAAATCTCCCCAAAGATTTTCAATAGGATTCAGGTCTGGACTTAATGCCGGCCAGTCAAAAAGTGGCACTCCTTGTTCTTGAAAAAAGGCTATAGTGCTAGCCGAGGTATGAAACGTGGCGTTGTCATGTTGAAAAACTGCGTCAGGTCCCCCAATTCTTCTAAAGTGGGCTTCTAACTGGGAACCGACAATGCGCTGGTACATGTCAGAATTGTGTCGGCCCACAATCTCGACTAGATCAGACTTCCCATTATATCCAAACGCGCCCCAATATTTCACAGAGCCACCACCGGCCACACGTTTCGAGAACCATTTAGGTTCCTTCCGTAAGTCGTGCCAATAGTACTGACAGCCGTCAGGGCCATCGAGATTAAATTTCTTTTCATCCGAGAAGACGATGTTTTTCCACTCGTTATCCCAAGTTTGGTATCTATGCGAAAATTCACGCCGTGCGACAATGTGCTTCGGTTGCAGTCGCGGCATAGGCTTCCTTTTCGCGTATCGCACGTTTTTGTCAGAACTTAACACTCGGTACACTGTAAATCGGTGCATTGGCACTCCCAAAGTAGTCCTGATCCTGGAAGAAGACATTTGGTCATGAGTAGCCAACTGTATGATCCTTCGCCGATCTCGAATAGTCAAAACTGGCTTACGCCCACTGTTAGATCTGCACCTTTGGTTCACTCCAGGGTGTAAGAACCTGCTGATGGTGCTCTTATGCCGTCCTAATCTGGTTGCTATAGCAGTTACTGTATGACCGAGCTCAGCATATGCCTCAATTCTTGTCTTTTCGTTATCCGAAAGATCCTTTGTACGACCCATGGTTTAAACATAAGATTCGTCGTTAGTTCGGAACAACGACTAAGCTGTAGAATATTTTGCAGCTATATAACGATTGATTTAGCTAGACAATATTCCTGACATTTGATCCCTGGGATCGAATATCAGCTGTAGTATCGACTATCCTTTACAAACAAGAGCTGTGTTGTTAGCATGTTATTGTTGCTAATATTTTGCAACACTGTTTTTTCACACTTTTTTATTTTTTGTATGAACCGATTATGAGATTGCAATGAAATCAACACTATACTCATGTTTCGTCATGTACATCATGCGCTTAAAATTTCAAGCCATTCAAATAAACCAAGACGAAATTATCGCAAAAAAACATGAGTTGCTAATTTTTTGCAACACACTTCATATATATATTATTAATACGCTTTATTCAAGGAAATGTTTAGTCTGTTAACATCAAATTTCCATGGAGTTGGCGGGTTACTCTCCAAGGAAATATATGGTTAAGTGTTTGCTTTGTCGCTACAAACTTTGGAGGAATGTTCTTCTCACGACGCGTCGTCTTATGAATGATTTTGAACAACTTTAACATCAGATCGGTATGATTTTTCTTAATATTTGCGAGGGTATTACAGTCAATCTTCCGCAGCCTCTCTAATATGTTGCGAATCTGGACGTCATCGCTTGGAATTCCACACTTGTGAGCAATCTTTCGTCGGTATTTGCTGCATAACTTGTCTAGGAGTCTCTGATCTTTTTTCAGACATGGATTCCAGCCTGGGGCTGCATATGTTATGATCGGCAGTACGGACACCTCAAATAGTTTTGAGTATATATGTGGATCTCTAAGTATGAATGAGCGTGTAATCCAGTTCGCTCTCTGTGTTGCTCTTAAAACAATGTCTGTTATGTGTTCGGTGTACTTCATATTAATTGATGTCATTACAACCAATTTGCCAATTACATCGAGGCAAGAGAATGGCCATCAATTGTGTAACTGTTCTCTGCATTTTCGTGACCAAAATGAAGTACAACGCACTTTGTCACGGATCATTTCAGATCTAGCGAAACGGACCACTTATAGAAATTGTTTACCGTATTCTGCAGTTTTTTGCAGTCCTCGGCCGAGTCCGCTTTTCCGTATATTTTAACGCCATTCGCATAGATCTTATATTGCACGTTTTCGAGAATAATACTCTTTAGCGAATTGATGTAAAGAATAAACATTAGTGGCCCAAGAATGGTACCTTGAGGGCAACCAGAGGTGGCATAAGCCTTCTCTGACAGTGTATCATGAACACGTACATGGAAGGTCCGTTCACGTAGGAGATCAGTTATCCATGCAACTATTTTGGTGCCTATTCCAAATTTAGGCAGTAACTCCAGTAGTTTACAGGTGTTACCGTTTCAAAAGCAGACTTAAAATCAAAGTATATAACGTCAAAACACCTTGATGCGTGAACATGTTCCGCCCAGTCAAACTGCGTCTCCAACAGTTGAAGTGTGCAGATTGATTACTTTCTAACAGTTTACAAGCTATAACAGTGAGCGAGATCGGTCGCTTATTCTTGGGGTCTTATTACTCCGCTTGTGTACAGGGCTAACAATCGCCGTTCTAAAAATCTCTGGTTCAATCGAATCTTCCAGCGATCGACGAAATATCAAGCTTAAGGGGTGGCATATCGAGATTCCAAGCTGTTTGTACACGATTGACGGCACCCCATCAGGGGTATCGCTTGTCTTAGATTTCAGGCCTCTTAGGTGCTTCAGCAAGTTTTAGTATGTGACGTCAACATCATTCACGACCACTAAGTCGTCATAACCACCAGGAGCATACGTAACTCCAGAATCTCGCAGACGTAGCTCATCATTCGATGGATAGGTTTGTGCGAATATGTTTTTAATGAACTCTGCTTTTTCATAATTATCAGAAGCTAGTGAACCATCGAGTCGCATAATTGACGCCAGATAGTCACGAACTGAGATTCGTTTGCGGACGTATCTGAGGATTGAGTTTACATGCCGTTTCGAATAACAGCGTGCTCCTCTAGAGTCATTTGTCGGATGCATGCTTTGCTGAGCTTTTAATGAAGCTGGCCCATGTTGTGCTCATTAACCTCGCGATCAAGAGCTGTTTGAAGAGCACGCACATGTCTGTCAATTGACGATGTACGGCAGGTTCGCTGTGGCACATTGAGTTGGATAAGGAAGTGCACATACTCGATAAATTTGGTGTACATCGAGTCCACGGAGAGGCAACCTTGAAAAAATCTGATCCAATCTGAGAGGTCAAGATTTAGCTTCATGGCATCATAATTCCCTTTTTTAAAATCCAACTTGGCTATTGACGCTTGTTTGGGGCGCTTGCAGTCCGTTATGACGAAATCCACGATACGATGATTAGAGGACAGGTGGTTTGGCCGCACAGCAACTTCGTCCACCGAATCATCGTTGCAGAGGACAACGTCTAGTAGAGAATCGCGTTGACTGCCAACACGTGTTGCTTCTGTAACATGTTGTTGGAGTCCGTACTCGACGCAAAAGTTCAGAAGTATGACCTTTTTTGAATTCTCGTGTGAGGGTCGTAGCACGCTGAGCGTCTCCCAATTTATTTCTGGCTGATTAAAATCTCCGGTGAGTAAAACTGTATGGTCACATTCCATTACTAATGATAGCTCTTGTGTTAAAATGTCCATTTTAGTTCTTAATGTGTCATGTGTGCCAGTAGGCGAGAAATACGTTGTTATAAGCCGCACTGTGCGGTCATTAAAAATGGCATCACACCCCACAAATTTGGAGTTAAAATGATGTACGTGAACTTCAGAACAGACCAGCTCACTTCGGAAGAGGATTAAAGCTCCACCGCCTCGTGAGTCACGGTTCTTTCTAAAAACATAAAATTGTCCCCCACGGCCAATTTCGGCTGAACAAACCGATAGTTCAGTGAGCCATGTCTCTGTTATCATTGCTACATCTATATTCATACCTTTGATATAACTATGTAGAGTTTCAAGAGCACCAGGCTTTACAATTGATCGATAGTTGAGAAAAATACATCTCATTTTGTTCTGTATAGTGTGTTTACCAAAATACTGGGGAATGGCTTTCTGTACAGAAGATAAAGTTCGGCCACAGGCGAGTCATGCTTTTGGGAAACTTTCCAAGACCATATCAGGCCGCAGATGGCCGCGGAAGAAAGAAAGTCGGGTGTCGTCCTCCCAGAGCTCATCTTGAATGAGATTGTCATAGTCTACGTCTGCGACTTCGACGTAGAACTTGTGATCACCGCCACGTGATCGAAGACGTTTGACTGATACGGGATGAAATATATATATATGCTCGATCAGCATGTAAGACTATCTGGGCTAGCTGAGGGGCGTAGGCGCCTCGTAGCCTCAATAGCAGACTCCATAGCACTTTGGTTGGACGCCGCGGAACCCCTCACCTACTACGTGACGCAGGTTTTTACGGGACACGGACAGTTTCAAACTTACATGCTCCGCTTTGGCAAATCTACCACCGATATATGCGTGCTTTGCGCCTCTGGTACTGTTGACGACGTCGAACACACGGTCTCTGCCTGCATAGCACTCGCTACGACACGTGCGTCTACAGACTCCGCCCTAGTCAACCAGGTGTCACCAGCAGTCGCTGCGTACATGCTACGCAATCCTGCTTCATGGACGCACTGATTGTACTACCTCGACACCATCGTAAGGGAGAAGGTTCGCCTAGAATACCTGCGCCGAAACCGCTTTGCACACGCGCGGTCGGCAAACAGTCGAGACTAAGGTGACCCGCAAGGGGCCAATGCAATCCAGCTCTCAGGTGATGGATCTCGACGCACCTCCCCGGGTTCGGGGACCATGAGCCGGTAGAGCACGAGACTCCCCTCTCATGGTCTCAAAGTTTTGCCCAACACAATTCCGAACCTTCGGGGGGGGGTGGGGAGGACTGGGGTTTTTAGTGGGTGAACGTCCCACACTAGGTTTTGTTGATTGCCAACACCGACCGTGCAATATGCATTTTCCAAACTCCCATATAAAACGCAGTGTTAGAAGATCCTTATAGTTTTAGATCATCAGCATACGTATTTTACGTTATCAGTTCGGGGATACCGTTTTAGAGATGAGAATTTAGTAATTTTTCTTTTTCCGCTTTAATTATTCTTCTACCTCAAGGGACAGAGGCATAGTATCATGTTCCAAAGTGAGCGGGCGTTTAATCATTGGACCCAAGTGTACCGTGTTGCAATTATATAGAAGACTATCAGGTAACTCGTTACCTGCGCGTCGCTGAGCAGGTGGTTCGCCCCCTGCGAGGTCGCACAACGTAGGCTGAGGGCTCTCGTACTCCTTTTTCGAGCTGTTGGATTTTCTCCCGTCTAGCGTATTCACGATTGTGGTCATAGTATAGCTTTCTGTAAGCTTATCTACTGTTTAAGTAGTCAAGCCTGCGTCTAGTTAGCAGCTGCGGTGGTGCTGTTACCTTGACTCGGCGTAAGAGCTCGAGCACGGTGGATGAGATAGCAAACCTTAGAGAACCACTGTCGTGATCTCCTCTGGCCCGGTTTCTTCCACTTACGCTCGCGAACTTTTACGTGAAAATGAATCGCGAGTTAAGAAAATACAAATCAATTTAAAGCGCTCGTTTTCTAATTGAAAATCGTTTATTACTGTGCACATCTGTTTGTATATTTGCGCTGTTGTAGACAATCTAAAGCAGAAGCACGTGGTTTGATCGTTGCCATCAAGGTCAGCTTGCATTACCGGCCTTCTTGGAGAATCGTCATTATATATAGATATATATATATATATATATTTTTTTTTGGCTTTTGATTAGATAAACGACACACGGAACACTGACGATTCAGCCATCGAATAGTTGATGGCTTCTTATTGGCCATCCTTCGTTCCGTTCCTATGAAACTTACTTTTGAAAGTGTTGGTGCTTTTATTGTTGCTGCTGTTGTTGTGAATGTCATCGTTGTCGTTGGCTTTATATACTTGATACTCTCATTGTTGTTGCTGTTGTTGTTGTTGTTGTTGTTGCTGATGTTCGTTGTTGTTGCTACCGGTTGTTGTTGTTGTTTTTGTGGCTCTTGTTGTTGCTGCGGTTTGTTGCTGTTGTTGTTGTTGTCGTCGTGGCTCTTGTTGTCGTTATTGCTGCTGCTGCTTGTTATTGTTTCTACTTACATAGTGGTGCTTTCGCCGGCTGTCGCACTGTTAGTGTCGGATTAAGTACATACCGATGTTTGCATCATTGGCCGACCGGACGAGATAGCAAATGATGAAGATGACTGCAACAAAAGTAAAGGCTATCGAACGAAACAGGCAGGCAAAGACGGAGGGAGGGAGGGAGGCAGGGAGTAATACTCTCGTCTCGCCTGCAGCGTCGCTACCGTAGGTAGCTTTGTGGCCTCGGATGAAGACGCAGAGCGGTCGGTAGATGGCGACTGGCTGGCCCATCGACAAGCGCACGAAGATCTCATAAAAGAAGAGAGCGGTGATGATGGTGATGATGATGATGATGATGATAATGATGATGATGGTGATGACGACGCCGATGATCTAGAAGAAGGAAATGAAGATCACGAACAGAACAGAAACAGGAAGATCGGTATCTGACGCACAGTCCACTATCAAGACACACAACGATGTCGTCGACGACGACGACGAAGTCCAGCGAGACAACAATAGCAACAGCAGCAGATTTCCAGCGGTGGGCATCCTGCGACGTGCCCACATATGAACTTATATGTATATATATATATATATATATATATATATATCTTTTTACCTATATATATATATTAATATATAATTTTTTACCGTCTTTTTTGGTCGGTAAATTTATTTACTTTTAATTATTTATCATTGAGCTTAAAATTTCCATAATTAGCAAATGTTCAGCTTCAGAAGCGAGATATATATATATATATATATATATATATATATATATATATATATATCTTGTCTCTGAAGCTGAACATTTGCTAATTATAGAAATTTTAAGCTCAATGATAAATATTTAAATGTAAATAAATTTACCGACCGAAAAAGATATTATATATATATATATATCTGCATATCACCCTATTTGCGTCACAATAGCCAAGGATGGGAAGCGGAACCTGCGAAAACCGTGAAAGGAAGTAAATATGGTCTTCTGAACTGTCTAGCTTCTAATAAAGGTTTGCAGCTATCACAATTTAGATGGCAAGGGAACATTGACTTGTTCGTCCAAGATTTAGCTAAACGCGTTTTTTGAGGCAGACGCTGTTGTGTATTTGGCTCTCTGTTGGCGGGATGCCACGTTTCTCGTTGGCGCCATGGGCTAGTGAACTAGTGAATGATAATGAACGCAACGCAGACCTCACAGTTCACACCTCACAACTGTACTAATTGAACACCACGAATGAGGAAAAACGTTAACGTAATAATGATAACGACAGCGAAAGTCAGCCGCGATGACGACAGTTTCAGCGTTTCACCAGCAAGCGATGATAGGAGATCATTGTTCTGATTATCCGGCGTCAGTCTATATTAATAAAGTAAAAGATTGATATTGTTTTTCTTCTTGCTAGCCGTTGTCGTTGCCGCCGGCAGTAGCAGCCGTTGATAGTTCGATTGACAAACGGCGATAATAATAATGATGACGATGATGATAATGATGATGATGATGATCATTATGACGACAGTGAGATGAAGACGGCTGTGTGATGGCTGTGATGATTATACGGATCATCACAGCTGCTTCGTTTACTGCTACCGTACTCAAGCGTACTCCTCCTGTCTGTTTTCTTCGCCATCTCCCATCCAGCCACCGAGTCCACACGTCCAGCTTCTAGCTGCCTCTGCTGAGGTTAGTTTCTCTGTCCCTTCTCCCCCGCGTCCCCCCGGCGCGATTGATTCGATCTCGTACGTCACCTCCAGCTCTCCGTCGTTCTCCCCGTTGCGTTGTTGCTGCCGTCGCTGTTCTGTGTGTTGTTGACCAACGAGACCGAGATGACGCCACTCCGTTGCCAATGTCCGCCTGTCGGCCGCTCGATTCGATCGCTCACGCAACAATTGCTTGATCGCACGGACAGACAAACGGGTGCATGGACGGAAGCACCGACTGATTGATTTGATTACTGAATCATCCGCTGAGTTGCTGATGCTGATCCAGGTTGCGTTTGTCTTCCTGTCGATATACGTAGCTCCTGCTGCTGTTAGCCGCCAGCAACTGCCAATCTGGTGAGCCCCTGGTTGACTTGTGCTCTGCCTCTCGGAAAATGCCCCTTGTTTTATTGGCGGTTCTACAGAGATATCTGTGATATATATATATATATATATATATATATATAATTCAAATTAGCATTCAAATTTCGCAGCCAGAGGCAGTAGCTTGAGCGTCTAACCGCTCTGAGGATCAGGACGTTATCATGGCATCTACGAAAACTCTCTAGTGTGAGTCGAAATTTAGTTACGTTTTGTCTTCTTTAGTCGATGGAATCTGGTTGTACTACATCGCTTTGAAGTAAGAACACAGACGATTAGTATAAGAACGCGTGAGTTTGACTACAAGTAAAGTCCAATGATAGCATATGTTGGACAAGTTAAAACCCATTGCAACCACATTGTTTGTTGTCTGATGCTCTCTCCTTTGTTGTTTGATCCTCTTAACACTGACGCATCCCTGCCTTACTCGACGCTCAGCAAAAACTGTTCGAGCGCGGTGTAGAACTGTGCGGGCGACTACCAGTAACAGTTGTTACTCTATTGTAAAATAAATATAAAAAATATATTTGTTTAACTGCCTGTAGCATGCTAACTGGGTCGGCTTGGCTGCACGTCCTTAGCGGACAGACACTTTGCGGAAGGCAGTTGGGGTAGAGTCCGCTCGAACCCATTGTCCTGCTCCACTGGACACACGAAAAAGGGTCTGCATAGTAAAGTTGCCACCATGCGACAAGCTATATGCGGTTAGAAGCAGAGCATCCGGTACTGTCTCAACGTGTGAGGAGAGTAAGGCACAAAGCTACGTTCTGCAGACAGGACAAAAACGTTGGCGAATTGTTGTGGCGACAGCGGTTTGGTTAGAGCACAGACACCTTAGCTGTGACATGGAAGTCAACACTTGCTGTGCGGGGTGTTCTAAGCCGAGCCGCATGAATAGATCAATTCTAAGAGTGTAGCGAGTAACAGAAAGCCATAGCGAGTTTGCGGTGAATAGTAGACTAGTCCTCCGATAGGAGTTGATTTGTATGCCACAGTAACGCTTTACTGCAAGTCCCGAAATTACCTAGAGGCCCATCATGGCAGGAGATTTGTTTACGTGAATTGGGACGACTTGTCCACGTGTTACAATCTATATGACATATTAACATTCAAAACCATGTTCTTAGGTAAAAACGTACAATTATTAGTAGTTATTTGGGCCTCGATGAGCTAGCTTTCACTAGGGAACCATCGTTTGAATGCCATACGTAAAAATCTATTACCTTAGTGCGCCCGGGGCTAAGATATCTTTAACGGGTTTGTTGGCTCGCCGCAACATTGACGAGTCAGAAACATTTTCTCGTGCAACACGTAAGGGAGATTCTCATACAAGGAAAACGTTCCACGCTGGAAACATTATGGTTGGCTTTAACATAGCGAAACAGCTCACAATGCACCGGCAATCTTAGCGTCTCATAAACTTCTGACGTCTCCAATGGAGGAAACAGCGGCATATATATAAAGAAGAATATATTAAAATACATTGTGCACGGCTACCACCACCTAGTATGTTCCACTTGTGGGTTTCACCAGGTGAGGAATGAATACCTCTACCGGTTCTGCTCACAAGAATACGCTAAGGATCTTTCGCCCAGCGGGATAGATGCTGAGAGAGAGAGTCCTAGAGACGAGATTGCTGCAAGAAGAAAAGATAGAAAAAAAAAATATATATATATATATGTTTAATGTCTTGGAAGTTCAAACCACTTAACAATCAATAAATCATTATATAATCATATATTGAGCACTTATGAAGGACAAGCGGCGCCTGTTTTGAGCTGCACGTGGTAGGCAACCACGGACAGTTCTGGGCAGTTCTCTCTCGAGCAGACAGACCAGTACAATGACGCCCGTTCGGGCTCCACGTGCTTGTCAGAGAGCGCACACTCAGAAAGACGACCGATTGAACAGGCAGACGACTCTCGCTCGCTGTGACGGCCAATGATTACGTTTCAAACCACGGACTACCTGCGACGTAGTGGGCGTATCAGCGAGGTGAGCGCTGTCACAATACTAATAGTTATGATAATCAAAATAATCACATAATAATAATGATAATGCGTAATAATCATAAAACTGCATTTGATGCACACAGACTCTTGCGCCACAGCAGCCACGAGGGACTAACTAACTTTTAAAATTTGCATGATAATAATATTGGTAAAAATATTTTTTGAACAAGGATTTATTATTAATATGCACAAGTATCATCCAATATAGTAATAATTATTTTGAATTAGGGAGTGCTATTAATTAAAAATGTAACAAAATAACCAATATTTGAATTATATAATAATTGTATTAAAATGCATATATATTTATATTATTATTGCTTGAGTGTCGGTGTCCACTCAACATCATCTTGGCGTTGCGTCCCTGTAGATTCAATGACACGGAGAAACGCGGTCGACCTTCGCTGTGGCCTCAACGAGCTTCTTCCCAAGCTCGTTTATCAGTTTAAGTGCATCTTTGTCCCGAACGCCAGATAACTACTCAAAACCGAACGCCAATACAATGTGATCTTCAAAAAGATACGCGTATAGATGCCGTTTGTGTACCTCCCGTTGATGAAAAATGCGGTCGACGCCCGCGCTGACTGGTAGTGCACGATAGTCGAGGGCGTACGTGTCGGAGACAGTGACGTCCCACGCCAGCGGCTGGTTATGCCATTCGGTCGATGCCTGTCGTCCCTCTGCAGTCCACCGGGCTCCAGTGTAACGCGGTAGCCGGCTTGTCTGGAAGCGCGGTGGAGAATTTCACTGATGGTGTTGTGGCGGCCCTGCCTAAGCCCGGCCAGCTTAGCGAAGCTAAGCCGGTGCAGGCCGCGCTCATCCACGGCGATAATAATAATAATAATAATAATAATAATAATAATAATAATAATCATCATCATCATCATCATCATCATTTAACAAAACATTGCAATAATACGTTCAGACCTCACAACTGTAACATTGTTTAACATGTAATAAATAATGATAATAATTATAATAGTAATAATAATAATAATAATAACAATAATAATATGATTCTGTGATGTTTCATTTTGAATCTTTATTTTCAGTAGCATAAACATAGCCACTGCGATACGGCAAAATACAGACTCTCTGAAGAATTCACACTCCAGTGTACTAGTCAAGTATCAAACAGATGTTGGTTCGATCCGTGGTGGGCAAGATAATAATGTTTGCCAGGAGAAATTTCAGATGTGAATGCATACATTCCGCTGGAATTTTTCGAACATTATGCAAGTGTTCCGCGCACCGGATGTCACAACGGCGAATGGTGAGAACGCAAAATATGGAACGCAGATAATTCAAGAGATAACCAATCGTTCTTCTACGAGCATAAGGGAATGCTTGGTGCGTGTTGGTGTAAATCGCGCAAACCGAGAATCGCACAAACTAAAACCGTCTTATTTTAAACTCGTTTTGAGTTTTAAAAAGGTTTAACTCGGTTTCGGTGGATTAAAATTCTGCGGTTTACTGATTGCCAACAACGGCAGAGTTCCTTGCACTTGCTCGCGGGCTTCACAAAGCGTTGTTTTCCCAGACAACGAAAACACGCACAGGACCCGTCCACATGCACGATTACTGCTGGGTGGATGTTTCGGCTGGCACCTTGTAAGCTAGCTAGTAAGGGGCTAGTAAGGGTGAACCACATATTCTGACAAAAAACCTCATAAGAACTGTCCCACAAGCTACTCGCGTGAGGATGTACTTCCAGCACAGGACTAGCACAACAGAACGCTGCAGTATAACCTGGACGTAACGTTCGGGGATTGATGGATCGGTGGCTGAAACGGGCTTTCCCTCCGTGGTCGCCATGATCGCTAAAGTCAACTTTTTCCTTGAAAGCCATCTAAAGCGGCGACCTTGATACGACTGATAATCTGGCTGGCATAATATTCGCCGCCGCTGCTACCGTTCCGGACATATCTGACATATCTAAACGCCACAAATTATTTGCAATCGCTACAGAATGTGTGTAGCCATTGATGTTTGTTTTCCTGATAAACAGATAAACAATGTCTAGCATAATAAACTATGTCATGTTATTCCACAAGAAAAAACAACACAAATCCGAACCATTTGATGAAACAAGTCAATATTGTAGCTGTGTGTATACACACACACTTAACATTTTCACCTGTAAACCTCATTTACTTTGCAATCATAATTGAATCACTCATTTGGCAAAGTAATTGTCTTAATCTATGTTTTTTAAAGTTTTTTCGTCTACGGCCACAATAATAATGTTCTGCTATATTTAACGGGAACCCCGAAATATAAAGCATCACAGAGTTTTCTTTGGGATACATATGTATGTTTCGCCCCCTTCCCATTTGAAAAGATGCCTACTTTATTAAGTTCTACAACGCTTCAAATGCATTTACGTCATATATATATATATATATATATATAAAAAAAGAAGATTGTCTGGGCACATTTGTTTGCGCACCTGGCTGCAGTTGCGCCATTCGTGAGTAAATCAAGGCGGAGCAATCTCTATCGGCATTAGTCTTGGACATAATTGCGGCGTGCATAGCGTGATTCGAGAATATGATGGCTATATATATATATATATATATATATATATATATATATATATATATATATATATGTATATAAATATATATATATATACAAATATATATATGCGTTTTGTATGTTTGACGACCAGTCCATATTACGCGAGTCGTTTGCGTGCGCGCAACGAGGCATGCGTTTGGCTTCCGTTTTTTCTGTGAGATCTAGTAAAGAACCTCCAGTTTAGTCTGAGTCGCTTCTGGAAGTTGAGTGGGTGGTTTAGCTCTTCTTGTGGAGTTGTGTTAGCTTCTGCCGTTGTTTGTCTGGTTCAAGATTAACTATTGTCTTTCTTGTTACCATTGTTGTCGTCACGATGATCATCCCATCACTGTGTGGCGTATTTCATGTTGCTGTGACTACGATTTCTAATGACATGATTTCGGTCATATTCTAGCGAGTTTTTTGTGGTTGCTGTTGCTGCCTCGTGCTCATCACTTGCGGCATGGCTAGCTTGAGCGCGTTAGAGTGCAACAATGCTACAACAAGCTGTTCCCTCTCTCCCGCTAGCACAGCCCGGCGCTAAAGTAGGTGTCGATGAATGAAGGCCTACCTTGCATACGTGCATTGCGTGTCAAACCTATCAGAAAAGTAGAGTTCATAGAGTTAAAGGAACAAACAATCTACACGCTCGTAGCCAAAAACGAACAAAATAGGAGAACTTTCGTTAAATCGTCACTGTGAGATCTCGTGCGTATTGCCCAGAGGTCAGCCGGACGCGCCGCTGTTTTGGCTATCTACAAAGTGTCACCGTTGGAGTCGAAGAGAAGCAAGATGGGGAGAACGCAGAGGCGTTGCGATGAAGCGAAAGCGTTGAAAAGCGTTGCGTCGGTGCGCGAGTACTTCGGCACTACGAAAGTCGCCCACAGCCAACACGGCAGGGCGAAGGTCCGCAAAAACTAAATCAGCAGCAGCAGCGTGTACGAGTTCTGCTGACCGCTACTGACAATAATAACATTAATAATAATAATAATAATAATAATAATAATAATAATAATAATAATAATAATAATAATAATAATAATAATAATAATAATAATAATAATAATAATAATAATAATAATAATATGATTGTTGAATCAACATTTTGGTCATACAGCATGTGATCAAACTGTATTTTTGTCGCATCGCACCCGAAAAGATTAAATTGAGACTGCGCTTTGACGGTGATACTGTTAAAGCTCGGCCGTCTCCCACAACAGCTTATATGAAGTCGTCGGGGTGATGATATCAGCGATCGGTTAAATGTCGCTGTTGCTACACGAATCTCTCTCTCTTTCTCGGGGGGGGGACAGTTCTCAGAGCGTGAAACGCATTGACGATATCGAATTTACGGCTTGCTGTGTGAACAATGGGCTATCCTACCTAATTCGCTCACCTGCTCTTGCGTCCGCGTCTACACTGGATCTTCTCCACACTATTGACTTGGATAAAACTGAAAATGCGGCCACTGTTCCTTTCCCATAAAATCTCATCATCATGCCATACGTTTGATAGTGTACTTGTTTTTTAGCGATTTAATGCCGTCGAATTTCCGGCTCGATTACAAAAAACGGATGCCGCTTACATTGCGAGTCATCGAAATGATGTTGACTGGGCTAGCTCTTTTGTGGATTGTCCGAATGTAAATGTCATGAACACCAACTTCGTTGACTATTGATAATTTGTTTTGAACACGTTTACAAATTTCAAATGCATGATGCACACCGGACATCTTTATGAAAGCCACAGCGATAAGGTCCCATTAAAGACATTAAGGCTTACGAAACCCGTTTTGCTTATAAACTAAGGTCACGTAGAAATGCAATTTAGTTTCTTGAATATAAGAAACTAAGGTGCATTTCGTTCGCTCGCTTTTTCGCTACGCCAATAATTGGCTAAAAGATACTGAATCCCTTTCTCCCATTGCGTTTGTCCTAGGGTGGCCGCTACTGACTCACAAAAAGCTAAACTTTTCGCTGAAGTTTTTCTGCTCTGTTCTGTGCGTTCGTTTCGAATATTTCGCTGGCCAATAACCCACGCAACATTTTACATTAATATGACTTTGTAAGCTTCTCTGAAAATGCAATATTCAACGACTAATCTTATACTTGAAATAATTTACCCATTTACTGCATCTTTGAGAAAATTTCAGTTAACCACTTGAATAATTTCTTTATTTAGACCACTTTCTTGACCCTGCCCAGCACGGCTGCACCGCCCATGTACACAATTGTTGAAGATGACCCAGCTTTGGGCTATATTCATAGATGCTCGATTTTTATCGTTTTTATTCTCTTTGCTCAAGTTACTTCCATACTGATCTAAAGTCGGCTGTCGATGGCATTGCTCGATGGTGTTCCTGAAAATTACATAATTATTTCACTTTCCAAATGCGCAGTACTGAAACATGGAGTACTTGATCATGACTATAAATTAACGACTGCGTTCCGTCACGGTCCAGCTGTGCAAGTGATACACGATGCTTTATTTTCCATATATATATATATATATATATATATGCATACTCGTTCGATTGGTATATATAAGCATCAACCCACAAGCACGCCGCCGTTCGTTAAGAGAACATGATTAATAATACAAAGTACGTTATTTCTCGAAACACTACAACAATTAGCAAGCTACCACCGTCATTATGGTGTCACATCGTCGGGACCCACTCACTGTACGACAAGCGAACCTGTGCAAAGAACACACGTCAGCGCACGCGAACGCTACGGGCGCTAAATGCGCAGATGCATTCGCATACAGAGAAAGGCATAATTAACAAGTTCTCTCGTGCCCTCCGGTGGCTTAATCCTCTAACCGTTCGCGTTCTCTGTAGGCCCCAGACTATGATGACGACGCCGGAAGGCCCCCCATTGAGCGGCTCAGTGAACTAACTGCCACAATCATACAAATGCTTGTGTCACTGCTCCGATCCGTCGGCCGCACGACTTCCATGGTTACTCCTGTGTGTATGTATGAACAGCAGTAGCAACCGAACCCAATGTCTTTGTGATGGCGGTGTGCCTGCAAACGTATGTATGTATGTATGTAGGGTCATGTGGACGATTGTTTTTGTGCACACATAAAGACTATGACGAGGCGAGTTGCCCTCAATAACAGGGACAAGCCAGAACAGCGACAATGGGAAACGCCAGACAAACAATGGGCTTCGTAAAAGGGGGCCACTCGACGGCTGTTTTTCCATTCAGATAGTATACATACATAGTGCATTGTTGACAATTGTTCGATTCCTTTTGTGTGGTTTACATGGGTAGTGTTGGCCTTATATCCAATTTGGGAGGGTATATATATATACATATATATAGAAGGCACTTTATTATATTTAAAACAAATGCCTATATTTGGTGAATAACGAGACGTACACACATTAACAAAGCACTCGGTAACCTTGTGATCTAGCTTTTGTGTATGAAGTAGACAGTATCGTTCGTTTTGAATGTGAGGGAGGCAAATTAAATGAATTCATGCTATAAGACCAACTAGGTCAGATTGTGCTACTTGTAGCACGCCTCCATATTCGGCTAATAACTCTTGATATACTCTAGATATAAATTTGCAGACACGGGCGATTTTTTATTTAGGCGAATTTATAGGCGAAAGTTTTAAGCTCGATGAAGATATACTGAATTTAGGTAAATTTGCCGTTCGGAGAAGACGGTTCCATAAGCAAAAACATACACAAGTATACTAGTACTAGAGCTAATATTTCAACTATTCTCATTCACTAGCACACCTAGCAGTACTAGCGGGTGACGAGTGCTACCACGCACCAGTCTTCGTTCAAAGCGTCCGTTTCTAATTTCACACTATCATTATTTTATGTATTATGCAAAGTAATATATATATATATATATATATATATATATATATATATATATATATATATATATATATATATATATATATATATATATATATATATATATATATATATATATATATACATATATATATATATATATATATATATATATAGCTGTGCACAGCATCCGGTACGTTGGTGTCGGATGGAACAGTCCTAATCAGTAGGCAGTCCGAGAGATGAGGCGAGTTTGTGGAGCGACGGGAGACTCAGTATTGCAAACGAAATAATTGGCAGTCCAACAAACGGTAGCTCAAGTTGTCATGCCAATGAACGCCGGAGTCGAATTGCGTTCCTCTCTCTCTTGTCAGTAGCGGAACTTGCAAGTTCGTCCACACCATGGCGGCTATTGTTCGTAATACGAGCGAAAACCTGTTATGCTAACAATATATATATATATATATATATATATATATATATATATATATATATATATTTATATGTACTATAACTGCACGTCACAGCGACGACCTCTTCTGAAGTTGATGTTCCAACTTGATGCCGCGTGAGTTCGACGAGTACATCGACGCGATGTACGGCGTCGAGCAGGAAGAAAAAACAGCGATTTTCTTCGTTTCATTGTCTTTCGTCGTCGAGTTTTCATGATAGAGGCCCCAAACAGGCTCGTGGTGGTCTTTATGAGCGACATTTTCTTCATCGTCGTCGTCTTCGTCGTCGGGCTGGTTTGTCTGCATGCTATCTATATTTCATATTGTATGCCGTTCAATTGCCGTTAGCCGTTGGCTGGTTCGTCGAAGGCTAGCGCCACCACCCAAATGGGGCACAGCCACGTTGCCATATCGCCCGCCCGTCCGATCAAAGCGTTGGGGGAGGCTACCGACCTGCTGCCCTGCCCTGCTCTGCCGCCAATCAACGTTTTGTCAGAAATTGCTGCTTGCTGCTGCTCTCACACTGAATCACGCCACCACCATCGCTACTGTTGTCGGCGCCACTGCGTAGTGCCGAGGAGTTCGTTGTGCCACCACCAATGTTTGTCGGTGTTTCGACAGCTGCTCACAGCCACGGATTCTGCTGCCTCGGTCCTGTTGTTATTGTTGTTATTGCTGTAGTAGTTGTTGCTGTTGTTGTTGTTGTTGTTGCTGCTGCTGCGACTGCTGGTATTACCAACATTGTTGTTTTTGTTGTTCACCCAGATGCAATATACCTAACTGGTCAGCAGCTCGAATACAAACGTATATATATATATATATATATAGAAAATATGTATGTGGTGGTGGTACCCTTTTGCTATCCGCCATCTCTGCTTCTCTACCTATTGCCTGATCTCTTCCCGACTATCCAGAGTTCTCTGTCTCTCTGGCTGAGTCTATCATCTCGTTGCGTTCTGTCGCGTTCCGGAACTGTTCATTTCTGCCGATAGATTCCTTGACCGGCCTCCGCATCTGTCCCGTTTAGCTACCCTCTTACCGTCAACGGGTATATGTATTTCCTTTCCATTTTCCCTTTCTCATAAATTTATCTCTCTCTCTATATATATATATATATATATATATATATATCTTTCTTTCTCGCCCGCCCTCTATCTTCTTTCCTCTCTGTGTGTTTGTCTGTCTATGTTCCTATGTTTTGCACACAGTTTTCTTTCAATCAACGCATTGGTCTCTGGTCCAGTGTACTCTATTAGGGGGCTTGTCAAGTTGGCGCGCTGGCAGAAAGAGTGGCAAGTGTGCGTGCGACGAGGTCACTAAGGAGAGTAAACAGAGCAGACGGGGACTAGATGCCGCGCAGAATGACGCCTGAGACCCTGACCGCAAAAGCTGACAGCCACTTTCTGTTGGCAATGTTTCGGCACCGCCCGGAAGGGTATTTTGTCCGCCTGGTCGATGTCGTTTTTGTTGTTGCTGCTGCTATTGTCTTGGTACGTATTAGAAATACGAGCTCAGAACGTCGACGTCCGTATTAACGTATGCGTATAAAAGCTTGTACATAATTGTGTGTGTGTTTTTCCATGTATTGTACATACTGACGACGTGCAAAATAGCCAGGAAGACAGGTAAGCAGACAGCCATGTAAGGTAACTCTGAGAGACACAGCAAAACGCGGATCGAATAATTTCACGCATTCGGTCAACACACGATACTAGAGAGAGCTTGTGACAGGACGCGAATGAGCATAACAGGGACGGGATGGGTTGAGAGATCGCCATTAAGCGAATTGGCTTGGCCTCGAGCGGACGAGACCACGGGGCCGCGGCGACCGCTGACAACGCCTACAATGAGAGCAGCCTCGTCTGAGTCCGTATTTTCGACAAAATGATTTTTCAGTGACCTTCATCGTGATGGCTCTATTAACTCCACCGCTGAGCTGCTGCTGATGATGATGAGACCAATGCTGCTGTTGCTGCTAAAAAAAAATACTTTCTGAGCTGACTCTTAACCAAGACTGGGCTCTGCTGTTGCTGCTGCCGCTGTTCCGGACTCCCTAGGATCTGTAGCGGTGCTTGTACTTCGCAGCGATCACGGGTTCTATCTGGGTTAACTGGCTGTGATTGCTATTGTTATTTTTGTTATTATTGTTGTTATAGTTGTTGTTGTTGCTATTGTTGTTGGTATTGCTATTGTTGTTGTTATAAGTGTTATTGTTGTTGTCTTTGCTGTTTTTGATAGTGGTATTATTGTTATTGCTAGTCGTTGTTCGTGTTGGCAAAGCGGCAATATAGAAGCCGTTTGACATCAGTGAGCACTGATCAATCAATAGCATGCGAGTATTCAGTTTCTGAGTTTTGACCCGTTTATGCGTTTAAATCAAGTTTCTTGTTTTACTAACCCGTTTATGGTTATTATTTCGTATGCACGTGTCTTGCGGTTGCAAGGCCGTATCAGTAATTGTGAAGACTTAAATTCACATTAGGATCATATACCAGGATATATTTTTCTCCAGATAAACTGGTGCGTTGTCGTGGTGAAAGATCAATAAAGTAAGCTTTAAAGCTCTTCTTGGTGAATCCAGTAAAAACGTTTGTTATGCATTCTACACTGAACCAGTCGCTCGTTACTCTAACTGTAAGTTCAACCATCACCATATTTGCACACCAGGAGACGAAGATGGCGACCGTAACTTCGAGAGCTGACTCTTGGCGCGTAACTGTTATTGATGAAACCAATGAGCTGAGCTCGCAATGAACACCGACTTATTGCGAGCTCAGAGTAGAGGGTCATAAAAATGTACCCAAGTATATCACTTGTGACGTGAGTCTCAAGATCAGAGAGGCCCGGCCTTCGTCGAGTTTTGATTAAACATTTCTTTAGCCACAAGGACCCGTTCCATGATTTGTTCTCTGACAAATCATGAGATACCCATCGAGCGGTTTTTTTGAACCAGCAGTGAGTTTGAAGTGGCCGTGCAGGATTAGATGAGGCACTAGGCCTCTAAAATCCAAAGTCTCTCTAGTGATGCATATGATATGCTTGAGTTTTCGTTAATGGCAGCACATTTTCGTCATCTTCACGGGGATTGTCGTAAAGATTGAAATGTTAGCTAGCTAGCTAAAATACAGAAGGCCAAGCTGTAATGTAGATATAGGAACGCCACCCTTTGACCCTACAACGTCAAACCAGAGATAAAACGTGTTCCGATCACCGTGTAGTAGTCACCTAATCAATGTGTCTCACCTTAACTACAGGCGCTGTGCTTCCATCACGTTTAGGCGTGGATAGTATTCGACATCTATACAGTGCGCTCTTACGGCGTTAACGAGTTCTTCGCAGGATAGATTGCATGGAAGGGACTCTTACACCGGAGGGCCGCAGACACCATGTGGAACGAGTGAGAATCTAGTAAGGAGTTGTTGTAAAAATAACAATAATAATAATAATATTTTTTAACAAGGTCATTTATTATTTTATATTCACTTTTACAACGGTATGATGTTTCCTATATTTACAAATACTTGCAAGGAGTCTATAGTAATTTGAACGTACTACAGTTACCATCGTGTTGGTAAAAAGTTGCAGCCGGAATAAAATTACTTGTATTTACCTCTACGCGAGAGTCAAGTTAGAAAGGCTAGTGTACCCATTATTGACGGGGTAATGAAATTATATTCTCCTTGAAGTTGTTTAAGGATTTTAAACAGCGCAAGCTAAGCGGAAGAGTGTTCCACCTTCTGACAGCTCGTACGCCATAAGCTTGGCTGCCCTTGCTGCTTCGATGCATGCGGATCTTCAGTGTGACGGTGTCAGATGCCCTGGTCTCTCTCGCCCCTCAAAGACGATCAAGTTCGAGTATCTTCGGCACACTCCGATGGATATTCTTAAAAATCACTATTAAGTTTAAATAGCGCATTGTATTTTCTATATCGAATGTATTGTGTTGTTTTCTCTCTCGACTGGTCGATCCCCGAAACATACGAAGAAAGCGCCCCTATCATTATTAGTTGTGCCATTATGGTTCTAAGTACTTTGTAGCCTATTTGTAATCTTTTTGCGACTTGCGATTTTTGCGACATCCTCAGCTTTGTGAAGTCAGTCGAAGTGCCGGAAGCTAGAAGATTGATTCGTCAATCTTCTTCATGTTTCTGCGTGGTACGCGCAATGGCCACGCGCGAATGGTCTATCGAACAAACAGAGTCTGCCAATTCAACTCACAAAAACTCACGTCTGCAAGTCGGGCAACAACAGCCAAATGGTTGTTATTGCTGCCAGCTAGCTAGATAGATAGATATATATATGACTGCCATCTTGTCGCGACCACGCGCCTGCGCCATGTGCTGCGGGTGAAGCTGGTGGTAATTTGATTGTGAAAACCATCATTTGGACTTGGCTTGCACCGAACGAACCCAAACAGACAGACAGACAAACAATCAATCCGTTGGACGGTGGACCGGTCTTAGCAAGACCATTGTCTTCTCTCGTTTTCTCTCTCTATCTGTCTCTCTCTCTCTCTTGCCGCGCCCAGTGTGGCCGCTGCCGCCGTATTTGATACTTTCTGTGTCAATGTGAGCCGACAAAACGCACGTTGTGCTTGTTGACGTGTTTGCTGCTGTTGTTACGGTATTTGTGGGGGCGGCGACGACGACGACGACGACGACAACAACAACAACAACAACAACAACAACAACAACAACAACAACAACAACGACGACAACAACAACAACAATAACAACAACAACAACAACAATAACAACACCAACCGACCGACCGACTGACCGCGGGGGTGTCATTGCGGGGGTCTCGTCGTTTCTGGTTCGCGTGTGTACTGCTTGCTGGTCGCAGGAGAGTCCCACCACCCCCCCCCCAACGATCATAATGTCACTATTAAGCTCAAAAGACAGAAACTACTATGTTTTATCATTGGTAGGGTTGATGATCTACTGATATGGTTTTGTTGCGTAGCAAAATCCTTTTTGCTGCTGTCGCCGCTGCTGCTGCTGCCGCTGGTGGTGGTGGCGGCCAAGCTAACGGATAGCGACGAACCAGCCCAGTAGCCCATTGTGTGGCTGAGTGCTGAGTGGCTGGGTTTGTATCTGTCTGACTCACTGACTGTCGATCCGTTCGTAGACGTACGTCCACGAGCCACAATCCAAACTCCGGCGCCGCTGAACGAGGACGCAAAACGCTGCTTTAACGGCTGCATTAATTACACCAAAAACAGTAGCAGCACGGCACAACAACAACACCAAAATCAAGGGTAAAAACAACAACAACAACAATGGTAATAGCGGCGGACAGCCAACAAACAAAAAACGTATATATAAATATATATATATATATATATATATATATATATATATATATATAAACATATGTATACACGCACGTTAGGAGTCATCGAACAGTGACAGTGTTTGCCCAACAAGTAACAAACGGCAACGACGGCAATGATGATGACGATGTCGACGACGAGTTTGTTGATAGTTAATGCTAGTTAGTGTTAGTGATTACGCCGACTGCTGAGTGTGTGTGTGTGTGTGTGTGTGTGGTTCGTTCGAATCCACGGTTTTCGGTCGAAGTCCGTGTTGAGCGAGCATCGAAACAACGATTCGAAACCACAGATAGTCAGACAGTCAGATAGTCAGTAAATCAAACACAGGGGCGCAGCAGGCGGCCGCCGTTGGTTGCCGTTACCGGGGCCGACTGACAACGACGACGACGACGACAAGAAACAAACACTCACTCATGCACTCACGCAAATATTTTCTGCAGCCAAAAATCACAGCCACCCGAAGTGTGTTGAAAATTTATATTATTTATATATATATATATATATATATATATATATATATATATATATATATATATATATATATATAGTAACAATTCAAGAGAATACTAGTAAGAATAATCATAATAATATTAATTAGCATGCTTATCACCATCATCAGCATCATATTAAAAATAATTATGACATTATTGCAACCGACTATGGAACTATGAAAAGGCAGCGCCAATAAACGGTTTAAGGTTCGCTCATTCCGCTGCGGCAAACCGAAAAACCGGCATGGCGAGCGACCAGCTGGCGCGATTTGGCGCCGATGGACACCAATGGCTAAAACTGCAACTAGCAGAAACACACCACAACAACACCAATGATAAACGAGAAAATACACGAGTATATGTGTATATTTTATATATATATATATATATATAGAGAGAGAGAGAGAGATAAAATGAAAGGAAGAAAGAGAGACGGCACACGCGCGAAAGTTTCATCCTGAGCCATCTTACGAAATAATAATAATAATAACCCAGGAACCCAGACTAGGACTTCATGACGATAAAAGGCCCGACGGTGTCACTATTCCGCCGTGGAACAAAGGCAAATGCCTGGTTTGGGATGCGACAGTCTCCTGCACAGCCGCACCGTCTTATGTGTGCCACAGCGCTACCGAGGCGGGATGGTAGTGTGCGCCGAACACGCAGAGAAAGAAAAGTGGCGTAAATACACAGAGTTAGAGTCTAGATACAATTTCGTGCCGATTGCAATGGAGACAATGGGCCCAGTCAGCAGAAGAACAAGGACACTTATTAAAGATTTAAGTGATCGAATACAAGCAAACACCGGAGATGCACGCGAAGGCGACTTTCTGAGGCAGCTGCTTTCATTGGCAGTTTGCAGAGGAAACGCCGCGTCGATATTAGGTGCAATGGGCTGACGACAGCAAGAAAGAAACTATAAAATAATGAGGATACACATTCACACCTCACAACTGTATTGCTCTAAGACATATTAAATAAATAAATAATAATAATAGTAATAATAATAATAATAATGTATATATATATATATATATATATATATATAAGGAGCAATTCATAATAATAATACTAATAATATTATTATTATTATTTATTCAATATTTCGGTGTTTCCCTACAATTGTGGGATCTAAACGTGTACCCGCCTAGGCTCACCCCCGCTCCTCAGTCCATGGAGCCGATGACAGCGGCGGCGTTTCCCCTACACACTGCGAGTGAGAGTTGCTGACGTAGAAAGTCACCCTCGCGCTGGTCACCCGTGTTAGCACTTATTTTGATACCTAGGTCTTTGAGGAAGATACTTGTGTTTTTGCTGATTGGACCCATCGTTTCCATGGCGACGGGTACGAAGTGGTATCTTTTCTCTAGGTCAGAGTATTTGCGCTTTTTTGCGATCTCAACATGTTCGGCAACCCACCCTGACCGGGTAGCGCTATGCATCAAGTATGACGGAGCCATTGTACATGATACCGTGGCATACTATTATTATTATTATTATTATTATTATTATTATTATTATTATTATTACTATTATTATAAGTAGTGTGACTATCATCACCATCATCAGTGCCATCTGCAATTGATTGCTGAATGTTGTTTAGCCGTTCATTCAACTAGCGGAACCGTTTTCGCCGACCCATCGTCGTATAGCTACGCCGCGCAACCATGTCCGTTACATCATCATATTTTTGTATATATATATATATATATATATATATATATATATATATATGTATAATTGTTTGCCGAATCGGCTGGGAGACAGGAGAGGTGAAGCAAGAGTACGAAGAAAAAGGCGACGAAAGAAACGCGTGCCAGAGTGCTAAGCAGACTGACTGTGTATCCCACGTTGACGATGATGATGATGTTTACGTACGTTCGAACGTTGTTCCGTGTAATACGCCAGACCAAACAAGCAAGACGAGCAAGGCTGCCGGTTTTGTTGGCAGACTTTGCTGCTATTGTTGTGATAGCCCCCCCCCCCCCCCCCATCTCTCTCTCTCCCCCCCTCTTTTGTTCCTCCCCCCCTCTCTCCCCTTTTTTGCTCCCGCCCCCTCCTCTATCTCTTCTCGTTTTCTCCTTCCTTCCGTTAATTCTCCCCTTCCATATCTCTATGAGTCGGCCTAATTCGTCGTCCCGACCCTGTCGTTTCGGTCGTCGTCGTTTTGCGGGTGGCGGGTGCTTGTTTGTCTGTCTGTTTGTTTGTATGCGTGGGGTTAACGGGACGCAAAATATAAGAATACTACTAACTCGCTAGCAGCGGTTAGCTGGCTGACCTGCGCTGATCTCATGCCGGGGGCTGACCGCTATCTGACCGCTGGCTCGCAACGGCACTATGACGTAATTAATTTCGTTTACTGCCCCGTCTGCTTTGTTTTCTTCTTTTTCTTTTTCTTCTTCGTCTTCTTCTTATTATTATTATTCCACTTCATAGCCGTCGTCGTCGTCATGATCGTCATCAACGTCTTCTTCATCGCAATACAGCTGCTAGACTTGATGATGGTCGATATATGTACACCGTGTGGGCGATGATACCGAACGAAATAGCTGCTGCTGCTGCTGCCGCCGCCTCTGCGGTCAAGTGGTAGTGAATAATAATCACTACAATATTAATCTAATAATCAGCATCATTCTAATTATCCTCATCATCATCACCATGATGCACTATGACGTTGCTCACACATGCTCATAATCACAAGCATAACATGAATGCTATGTACAAATGATGGGCCGGTATCCATCCGTTCATGCACGCATGCATACAGCCAGCTCGTCAGCCGCTTGGTTGCTTGCAGTGCTGAGTAAACCAACAGCGTTGCAATCTTACAGTGGAGAAGGACTTGGTACTTACTAGTACGAGTGGTCGGTCGACCAGCCGTACAAAGTATCACCAAGTTGTAGTACGAGAAGTGGCTGGCCGCCGTGGTCGAGCTCCCGTGTATGTGCTTTTCTACATTGGGTGCCCCAATTGCAACCATAATCTCTTATCCTGCTTTTGAAACGCCTGCACCCCGCAGCCGAATCGAGCCGGCATTGCAGCCGAACAGCTCGCTCGTTGGCCCGCCGACGCCCTCAAACACGCCGAAGGCCATCCGGGCCTCGACTGCTATTTTGATGGCGCGAGGGCGCGTGCACGACGCATATCAGCCAGCGCTTAGCTGCTTCGTCGTCAGTCGCCGTATTGGACGGCCCGAAACCATGCAATAATGCCACGCGATTATATATATATATATATATATATATATATATATATTGGTAATAGAGTTGAACGAGTAAAATGCATGAAGCATACCAATATATAAAGAAAACATTGTGATGATTTATTAATCACTTACAATACGCTTGCACAATCGGCAGTGCTCGCCTTAATAAAAATGGTGATAAAAAGGTGTCACGTGAGATTAAGAATCAGCTGTCCGTGTCCTTGCTTGATAGTAGCCCCCGCTCTCCCCGCTCTTATGGACTCGGTGCGAGCGGTATATCTTCAAGGTTCCTTGCAACGTTAGGACGGTAAGATCCATAAGATTCCTCTTCGTGACGCCGAGCCCCAAGAGCGTACGCGCAGATTCAGAGTCCCATACATCACTCATAGAGATACTGATGGATCCGAATTTTGCGGGTCGGGGAACGCCGCTCTTAGGAACTCGCCGTCATATTTGGTGACCTTGTCCTGCCGCGCTTTTGTCAGGTTCCTGTTCGGGCCGCAAACCTCGGCATCTAAACCACAGACCTCGGTAGGTGTTGTTAATATGAGGTCAGGCTTTAGACCCGGTGCGCCCGGTCGACAAAATACTCGCTCACGAACCAACTCAAGACCCCTCTCGCGGAGAAGACGCGCCACGCGATCACAGACGTCGTCATGCCTCTCTATAGTTTGTTTGTGTGTTGTATCGCACATCTGAGCGACATGAGCCAACGTCTCAGGCGCATGACACCCGTGCCTACAACGTTTGTTGTAGCCCGGGCGTCCCCTGGCCAATCTGGCACGCGTTGGTAGTGTTTTGATCCTGAGCTTTAGTTTAAATACTCCTTGCCAGATAGGTAAGGCATTGAGGGCAGTTGAGACCAGTAATCGGTCTTTTGTGTAGCGGTCTTAATTGAGGTTACCAAGCGCTCGCAAAGAAGTCTTGTTTTCGCAAGGTCTTTTTTGAAGTGCTCGGTGGTTACCATCCATTGGACCCCAGGGTGCGTGGAGTGTTGTAGTGCTGTGAGACAGGAGAGGCGGAGTCTGAGGATAAATGTTTGGAGGCAGAGGATGTCTAGACCGCCATGCGCTGTGTGCGTATAGAGGGAGGCGTTTGGCACCGAGTTTTCGAGTTTAAGCCATTTCGACTCAACAACCTTTCTTATCTCTTTGTCTAGGTTGCTAAGAAGTGCGTGAGATGGTCTGGAACCGGAGATCAGTTTATATAAGCGGCGGGGTATGAGAAAGTCCTTCAAAGATATGAGGATTTGGTGGGATTTAAGGAGAGCTATCTGAGTTTGTTAAGTAAATTAAGGAGTATATCCTTGGTGGAGTCAACTCTGCCATTTGGCCAAGTCGACTACCAGATATCTCCATTGATCGCTCATACCTTTAGCTGGAATTGCCGCAATCCAACGTTAAATTCTGGTATTAATAAAACCTTTACCCTCCTTCCTATTAAATAGGTGGGACTTAGTGAAGCTTTTATTAGTATTAATTTCAAGGTCTTGGGATTTCAAAAAAGGATCCGCAATATAAAGGAGCCCTTGGGGAGAAGATTTCGTGGAGGCTAGGAGGATGAGATCATCCGCAAAGGCTAAGCCCATAAGGCGAAAGTCATCAGTTGGTTGGTACCCGATATTAGTTATCTAATTTTGAAAGAATGTTGTCTAGAACTAGATTAAATAAAAACGGGGGCAGAGGATCTCCCTGCCTAACACCCCTAGTTGGCCGAAAAGTGCGACATTCTTGTCCAAATTCTATGAGCGTTTTAGACGAGAGGTACAAGCGTTTGATATAATTAATGAAAACCTCCGGGTATCCGCGAGTCCGGAGTGACCACAGGACGGAGTCATGACTCACAATATATATATATATATATATATACTCTACATGCTGGAGGTCGTGGTAGACCAGTGGATGGATTATCAACCTACCTACATAAACGTTTACCGCCGGCGCAATGTGTGAGGAAGAACGATTTCTGTGTAGGCCTCTCGTCTATGAGGGTGAACATAGCCGTCTTCTACCTACCTCCACAACTTGACTCGGCAGAGGTCGCTGACACGGTGAGTTCTGGTACATCAGGTTTCGACCTGCCTATGCCAACCATCGTCGGTGGCGACTTCAGTGCCCGAATCGATGGTGGGGCTACTAAACGAATACTTTGGTCTGAGATGTGCAAATGCACGCGAAGACCACATGTATATAAGTCATAACGGAAGCAGCACCATTGACCTACCGTTTCAAAACCTTGTCGATGGCGAAGTAAAAAGCTTCGATGTTCTCGAGGTGGCTGCAAGGAAGCACCTACCGGTGTCAGCAGTCGCGAATATTCCAGATATTTGGTTCAGACAGCGAGGGGATCCACACCTGGATGCCACGAGGCATGTTGACCATTCACTTTTAGAGGTTGATAGCCTCGAGGTGGGCTGTGATGTGGATACTTGCTGTGAACTGCTAGAGAGAACCATGAGAAGTGGAAGAGACCGGGGCAGAGGAAATCACGACAGTGGTTTTCTCAAGCTTGCTATCTCGCCCACCGTGGGGTGCTCGAGCTCTTGCGCCAAGCGAGAGTAGAGGCACCACCGCAGCTGCTAGCCAGACGCAGGCTTGACTACTTCCACAGTAGAAAAGCTTATATAAAGCTATGCCTTGAGCACAAGCGTGAATACGCTAGGCGGGAGGGACGACCTTCACTGCTCACATCGGCGAAACAGTGCGCACAGCTCTAATCTCTCTTTATGGAGAGGTAGGCGATGTCCGGCGACTGTCGGTCCCGACGGCAGTGACACTTTTCTACCTCAAGATTGTTCCAACGCTGATGTATGGTCTTGACAGAATATGGGAACGCCTCATTCGGGCAAACTTTGGTTTGCTTGAAAGGTGTTTCACAATGTACATGAAGCGGGTACTTTGCCTGTCAATGCGGGCAAGGAGCCGCTTTGTGTACCTTACGTCTGGCTGTGCACCGGTTGTTGGGATAATTCGATTGAAATTGAAGACGCCGCGTACAGTACCATTCGAGATCTTTATCTCAGAATGGGAAAATAAAGTTGAACAAGCCCGACGAGAGGTTGGAGACCTGGATATTTTCAGTGCCTCTCACCTCTGGTCTGGTCTTGCATGTGACAATCGCCATGTCTATACCAGATACATAGTTTATGGCTATCATCACCTGGTCTATTTGAATACGAGCTTCCACGGAGAATAAGAGGAGTGCATCTGTCGACTGTGCTCTCAGGCGTGTAAGTTTTTGCCTGCCTGGCCCTTGTGAAGAGATCGCTGCACTGCCTCTCTCGGATAACATGCCGCGAGCAACTGACTGCATAATTGTATAATCTGTGTAATTATCTATGTATATATATATTTATATATATATATATATATATATATATATATATATATATATATATATATATATATATATATATATATATATATATATATATATATATATAGAGCAAACCAGTTATTGTAAGTTTGAGCTTCGGCCTTGCTGGCTGTTTCTATTAGACATTGCCCTGGTGCTATATTAATTTGCTAGAGAAAGCTATCGAGTCAGAGACATATTAGTCAATTACGGCCTCTAAAATTTCTTAGCCCATTACGGTCTCTAAAGGTT
The DNA here is from genome assembly GCA_003439945.1 of Dermanyssus gallinae. Taxonomy (NCBI): domain Eukaryota; kingdom Metazoa; phylum Arthropoda; class Arachnida; order Mesostigmata; family Dermanyssidae; genus Dermanyssus; species Dermanyssus gallinae. Next base: position 117,944 of record QVRM01000687.1, on the reverse strand, counting down.
GTTCTAAACAACTGAAGACACAGTAGGCTTAAGAAGATATAACATTAGTAGTATTAATAAAATGTATGTTTAGGTCAAGCGAATAATATATCTGTAAATATCTGTAAAAAAATATATATATTTATATAATTCTCCTCGATAGTTCTGCTATCGGCTGGTCAGCTGCACATCTTGCTCCATTATATCTATTATTTCTTGGCATTGCTCGGTCGGCTTGTGTGTGTATAAATCTTCGTTACGCACGCATATATATATATATATATATATATATATATATATATATATATATATATATATATATATATTTGACTCATCTTGCCTAACGTGCGCTATGTGTTATTATCTATTAACGTTGAGCTCAAAGAACATTCGGTCAACAACAGGAATGAACCGGCGACACCCTTGTAGACGGCCGTCATGACTAGCGCATTAGGTCCCTAGACCACGCCGCTAATATATACATTTATTGGCCTAAGTAACATTCATATAATTCTTAGACGGAAAATCATTGGGCATGCATAGAGAGCAAGTTGCCTTATTAATTTGCTGGCCACGAAATATTACAATCATTCGACTTCGTAGTCTATTAGACTTGCCAAACGCCATTGCAAAGGAATTGCGTTGCATCTCGCATCTTATTAAGTCTCTCTCTCTCTCTCTCTCTCTCTATATATATATATATATATATGTTTCATGAGGTTCGTATATATATACAAGAATAATCGCTGCTTTTAGTGTTACTTTGATTATGGCAACGATTAACGATGGTTGCCGTCTAAAGTGAGTTGTCGCTGTGTCTTCTTGACTGGGGCCGGCGAAAATGCAAAACATAAACAACAAGGTCATTGCGATTAGATCATCATCATTACTACTACTACTGCTACTCCTCGTACTATCTCTAGCATCGTTATAGAGGCAGACAGCCAAAGAGACAGAGCATGTACCCATACAGATATGTACATTCATACAAAAACACACACGCCCATAGAGTGCACCGACTGCGTCGCTGCGCAAGGACCAAGCGTCACAGCTATCTCGGCCGGCAGTGAGAGCTAGCGATATGAGCGCAAAATAATCGGAGTCGGTCACACTTGCGTAGAACAGCAGAACAGAACGTCAAATGAACAAAACTTTCTTCCCGAGAGTAATCTCTCTGGAATCGGGTGACGTAAACAGTCATTGAGTATGTCGGCACTCACCCGACGGTCAGGTGCGTCAACACGTTTTCCTTAATCCTTCCTGCCATGTACTGTGTGTCTGGCGTTCGTTATGCTCCGTGCTGTTTTTCTTTTTCGTCATCTTACGTTGTTCTTCACCGCACGTCTTCTAACCGCCCGCTGGTCGCGGCCACTGTACACATAAACAACAAATCCTGTTCATTTGTAAACAAGTGCAAAACACGCGAAAGCGTGCCAAGCAAGCACATATATATATACGTATATATATATATATATATATATATATATATATACAGTATAAATATACGTATACGAGAGAGGAGACGAGAGATAGAGAGATAGATATATATAATATATATATTAGAGATATAACATACATATATATATATATATTATATATATAGATATATATATATATATATATATATAATATATCACTGTTTGCCTGTGCAGCTCACTATCTCGCTTTATGATCAGCTGGTTGATCTAGATCGTCTCGAGGATGTCGCTTGTCTTCTTTCTTCTGGAGGTTCTGTCTTGTATAAAACAGTCTTGTGCGGCGGCAAAACCGGGTCAAACTTTGGCAAGCTGCCTGAACGTATGCAGTGTGCGTCTGGTAGTCAACGAAGCCTGTTCGTAGTAGAGTGCAATGAAACACCAACTATAAATTTTAGCAAGGAACTATATATATATATATATATATATATATATACTATATATACTATATATATATAATATATATATATATATATATATATATATATATATATCACTGTTTGCCCTGTGCAGCTCACTATCTCGCTTTTATGATCAGCTGGTTGATCTAGATCGTCTCGAGGATGTCGCTTGTCTTCTTTCTTCTGGAGGTTCTGTCTTGTATAAACAGTCTTGTGCGGCGGCTAAACCGGGTCAAACTTTGGCAAGCTGCCTGAACGTATGCAGTGTGCGTCTGGTAGTCAACGAAAGCCGTTTCGTAGTAGAGTGCAATGAAACACCAACTATAAATTTTTAGCAAGGAACAGTATCGATTTTTAGCAATGAGCGACAAAGAGAATTATTCGCACGTTTCGCACTAGATGGACCCCTTAATAAAACTAAAAAGTTCTTTCGTTTGCCGAACGCTACAGTTAAAAGGTTGCGGCTAAGTACGCGGCTGCAGAAGAAAAACTGGATTCCTACACAGCAGATCGGAAAATTGCACGATAAAGTGTGCTGTATGAGGATTCCAGGTGTAAGTGAGGCGGTGCAAAAGTACATTTTGGACGACCCTTGTACTTCTATGTGCGCTCTGAGCTCTAAATTTGGTGTGTCATCAGCAAGCCATTGGCCGGAGGACTTCAAGTATTAGTCTTAAACAATTAAAGTCAGACAGAATCTCTCTTAGGCCGTACATCGGGTGCTCCTAGGTTTCCTTTTCAAGCATAATGCAGGAGGCCGTGTTCGATCCTTCTCTAATGAGAAAATATTCACAGTAAACGCAAAAGTGAACCGGCGAAATTATAATTGGCTTGCCCGTGACCCAGAAGATATTCCTATCGTGGGACATCTTCATCTGGATTTCCAGTTTATGTGCACGTCTTGCCTGGAGTGTCTAGTGAAGAAGACGTGATGGCACCTCATTTGTTTTTCTAGAAAAAGCCAAATCGTGACAAAGGACATTTACTTTTGCATGTTCTGATGTAGACTATGGTAGAACAGTGGATTAACGATGTGCCTTCAATACGTATTTTAGCAGGCACCGACTCATACTAGCCGTTTAAAGCAAAAACTGCTGGCGGAGCGTATGAGCGTGTTAAGGGATAAACACTCGTCTCCACCTAGTGCAGACTTAAATCATGTAGAAAACAATATGTGGGGCACTGTTGGGCAAGAATCGAACACGACTCAGTGTAACAATACAGACTCGCTGCCTCCTGCTTTCAGCAGTAACTTGCAAATATTGACAAGCAAGTCTTGTAAAATGTCTGTCAACGGTAGCTCCGAGGTAGGCAGCCATTACATCGCATAAAAATGACCCTACCGGTGCATGCAAAAATGTCATTCAAATATGTGCTTTCATTTGGTTACAGCATTTGTGTTAGGTAACATCAGTTATTCTCGATTTAGCTGTTCCACCCTGTATATATATATACGTTCATATACGCTAAGATGCATATATATCTTTGCAACAGTTATATTATGTATATATTTTGGCTGACGATCGTTGCTTCAAGCAGTTCGTGTAACACAGCAAACATTGTCGCAAGTGATTCGTGATCGATAAAGCTGTCGATCGACAAAAAAGTCAAGTTTGAATTTTTGCTGTGTGTATGCATTCCCTTTTGACATGCCTACCGAGAAACCTTAGCTGCCTCGCAACCACCAATCGGGCCATCATCGAGTTGGCACAATAAGGATACCCAGGAAATATGCAGTTTGTTGGAGTTCTATGTTTTATTACCATAACAGCAACATTTAAGGTATTAAAGGCGAAATTTCAAAAATAGGACCTCGATTTTTGCGAGCTTATTCAATACGACTAATTTCCCTTCCCCTAGTCCGCTGGCCAACATTGACTAATGTCAGATAAAGCAGAACACGTTTTTTTCCGAACACGTTCAGATGTTCAGTTTCCCCATGGAAGAAATCATTCTGTCACAACCGCACATTTTGTCAAGTGATGTGCGGCCGAACACGTCGGTTTAACAAACATTAGTAAACATTCTAAGAATGATGTTTTTATTTATAGGCTATCCCCCGTTTCCTGCGAACTTGGAATCACCGTTGGGCATATTTACAGTTACTTTCTCTCCTTAACAAGACATTCATCGCTCTCCTCCCTCTTTCAGTGTATTTGGAAAAATGTGTATTCAAATTTTAAATTTACCATGCCTCATATCTGGTCAAACTGGGCATGGACAACCTATATATATATATATATTTTTTTTTTCTGCCTCTCTTGTTTTGTGTTTCTAAGATAAGAAGGCTGAAGGCTAAGACCGTTCCGAAGGTGTCGCTTTTTTCTTTATTCTCTAGGACCTACAAGCTATAGCTACTGTCGCTTACGATGAATGCCGGATAGCCGCCAGCTGTGACGACCTACTTATGACTGTTAAGGCCTATGTATTAACTCGCGCAATGACGTTTGCTCGATTGTCCAAAAAGTCTCGCCGTTCGAATAACCGGCAAAAGCTAGCACGTGACGTAGTACGTGTTGTGTTTGTTACTATTGTTACTGATACGGTGTTAGGTAATACGTATCTTGTTTCACTGAAAGAGGATTTATTTAACACTTTCTTAGAACACGTTTGCACTGCTTCCGCATGAATAAATCATACTATTCGGTATATGTGGCGTATACGTATATATGAATATTTAAAAGCCCTCTAATCTAGAACTCTGTTAACTGGGAACTCCTTTTGCTACTTTTGGTGCTACAACAAGAAACATCGACGATAGAGTACTGTCTAGACAATCTTATATATATATATATTTATATTGGGCAGTAACAAGCTGGCATTTCTAGCTTTAAAATCAATCTTCAAAGTTATTCAATAGAAAATCTCCATTGCTAGCCACAACTCGCACGCATTCCTGAGCCAGTCTATCGATTCTAAGTGTACTTTTGCTAAAAAAAATTATCTTTAAATTGTTTTGCTATTATCTGAATAGGTGGTCGTCCGACGGCGTGACATCCGATGAATACGGCGGATGCGGCAAACATTCCCGATCGAACCTTGCTATCTCGTGGAGGCTGGGTAAACGATGGTGGAAGGAAACGCCTTTTCCACTCACTGGACTAAGACTCTGCCTCTTCTGAGCTGGTCACAGTAGACATCCGTGTCTATCGTTTGGCCATTTTTTTCTTGTCTTCTGGGGAGGTTGATCTGGGACGCACTAGGGCCTTTCACGTTTCACATTGTCGTAAAAGCCCACTTTTCGTCACAGGTAACAATTCGATACTATGATACGTGTTGTGTCTGGCAAGCCACTAAGAGCATTTTGCTAGACCTTATTCAATTCATGGGGTACGTTCGCTCAAACTATAAAGTTGCGCACACATGGATATCTGTACTGTAAACATAGTAGACTTTTCAGAGGCGTGGTGGGCATTTTAAAATCACATCTAAAAATGGTACCCCAACTATATATATATATATATATATATATATATATATATGAGTGATTGTTAATATAAAATAACGAGAACTGTGCAAAAAATGTACCCTGATTGTTTGGTAGGGGGCAAATCAAGCAAAGGGGGTCGGGCACTACCAATAGAGCCCCAGCAACATCAACAACGACAATATCAGCAAAAGGGGTCGCGCACTACTAATATAGCCCTAGCAACATCAACAACAACAACGACAACAACAACAACAACAACAACAACAGCAACAGCAGCAGCACCACCACCAACAACAACAACAACAACAGCAACACCACCACCGCCGCCGCCAAAGCAGGCAAGGATCACAGGCAGCGATGACATTGAAGCTGAATAATTGTGGGTGGGGGCTGGCTGGCTGGCTGGGTGGTTGTCTGGCTGTCGTGCGGACAGCCGGGCGATTGGCTATATCGCGGTGCGGCCGGACATGTGAGTGGTGGAAGCGAAAGTCGGGGGCGGCAGCTGCACTGGCGTCGCCTGAGGCGGCATTCGAACAAATACTCAACGAAGGTTCAAAAGAGCAGAAGAGGGACATATGATGATGATGATGATGATGATGATGACGATGATGATGATGACGACGACAACGACAACGACAACAACAACAACAACAACAATCATGAATGTGTTACTGTTGCTCGGTGGTCGGAGACTGCGTGCACAGGGCGTTCTTGCAATGCAGCTTCGGGGATCCTGCCAGTCAATAGTAAACTGCAGTTGTATCTGCTATTGGGGTGTGATAGAGACGTTCGAATGTTGAGTTGTGGTCGCACACTAGTAGACTTGAAAAACAGCAGCAGCAGCAGCGACAACAATGACGAACCCAAAAACAACAATAACGCTAACCGAATCAATGACATCGCCAGTAGCAGATGTTATGTGTTAGCAAGAGGTAAACTACAGCCACGTAACTGCAGATTCGTGCGGTGTTGTCTATCATCACTGCATGAAACTTGGTTAACAATTAACTTACACACTGGCTGGCAGACTGACTCATTTACTACCGGCTAATGGCTGACCAGTTAGTGAGCTTGTCAGATTTGCTGGACGATTGTTTGTTCCGTCTGAATACTAGCACAATAATTGCGGTCCGCTGCGAAAAACTAAAGAAATATATATATATATATATATATATGGTGCGCGCGTCAACGCCTGGTGTTTGATGTCTAGAGGTCAGAGCGGGCAAACAACGTTCAATTGTTTTCGGTTGGCATTGACGTAGCGCCTCTCATCAGTAGTATTATCGCCAGGCGAAGCTTGTTTAGAAATACATATATGCTGGTAGTGGTAGTGATTGTTGTCTTCATTGTTGTTGTTATTTCTGTTATCGTCGTTGTAACACAAGTGGCAGCAGCAACATCACTAACGAAGATAGTAAACCAGAATTATTTTATCAGTAGAAGGACCGATATATACAGGGTATTTCAGAAGCCGCCCAACAAACGTTTTGTTTTTAGTACAATTCGGGCGGAAATGTATTTTTTTTAAATAAGAGCGAAATTATCCAAAAAAAATTATGTTGTGTCGAGCTTTTTACTTTGATATATCTTCACTGAATCTGCGATTGCGAAAGTTCCGGTCATCCTATCGACAAACCAATCATACCTACGTGTTTGGAGGAAAAGTTTGCATTTGTTGAATTGCATCCTACGTTAGCTTAAATCAAAACGAATGCTGTATTGAAGATAGTTCCTAAGAAATGAAATTCTTTTCAATTTTAATATTTTGGCTTTCACGGCCAATTACTAATTTTTAGAAGACATTTCCGCCTCTCGTTCCATTGACATAAAAAATATTTTTTTGCCACTCTGTACTAGACCTCAATGTGTGTTGGGCCAATACGGAAACACCCTGTACACATATCTAAACGTGTCTATAAATATACGTATATATACATGTCTCTAAATGCATGTAAGCGTAGATACGCATATTTGTTTGCGAGCACCACCCCATGTCCCAAAAATTTACTCGTGCATGTTTGGTCTCCAATTAACGTTGGCTCTTTTAAGGGGTATCCAGTTAGAGGCAATTATTTGAAGTATTGTATGTACACATATATATATATATATATATATACATATACATGTATATATATATATATATATATATATATATATATATATATATATATATATATATATATATACATATAATATATATATATATATATATATACATATATATATATAAATATATATATATGCTGAGACGTTGGCGACATATTACTGGGGTGTCCTTGAGCGCGGCGATATCGCAGGATTGGGCTGGGCCATCATCACGTAGCGTGGCAGAACGTACCACCAGCGACTACTTCAGACCGAGAGAGCCACAAAGGATAGAAACATACCAGCCAGACAGCGTAACAGTAGTGCCAACAACAACAGCAGCAGCAGTAGCAACGTCGGCGTCGGCAATTGTGGATACAGACAGTCCGAAATCGGATGAAAAGCGACGGACCGCCGCGGCAGCCGTAGCAGCGGCTACAGCTGTAGCCGCAGCAGCCGACGTCGACGGTGACGACGACGACGTCAACGACAACGACAGCGACGCTCAGGAGAAAAAACGGCAATCATCGCTGCTGACCAGTTATTTATGAAGCATAGCCAAACGGCATAGCACAAGAAAAACAATCGGACAACTGACACTCCGCTTAATGATGCCCCCTCTGAGATTCTCTGATTCTCCTACGCTTACCTAGCGACTTTCATCGCTTTCTCCCTTTCGTTCGTTCGTTCGTTTATGCTCACTAAGTGCTGGCTCACTACTTACCACTGTGCCGCCGCCAAGAGATACCATCGAGCGGCCCACGATTCTGTCTGCGTGTGTGTGTATCAATGTGTCATCAGTGGGTGAATCAATGGAATGAATCAGGCCGCGTCTCTGCCTGGCACTGGCCGGGCATAGAGACGCCAGCAACTTTGACGACAAACACAAAACTGATGACGACGACGACGACGACGATAACCACAATAACAACAAAAACAGAAATAACAACAACGACAACGACAAAGATGCCACAATAACAATTGAGGGGAGGAGGAGGAGGACGACGACAAAAACAACAACAACAACAAAAACAACAACAACAACAACAACAAAAACAACAACAACAACGACAATGAAATAACAATAGGGGACCGTGGAGAGGTGCGATGTCAACAAACACGCCGACGAAGATGACACCAATACAACACCTTACAGCCGCTGTCACCAACTAACTAGCGCAAACTTGGCTCAGCTGCTGGGCGATTTGAGTTACTAATTGCACGAGTAACGTGTCTGAAGCGCGCGTAAAGCGCACATCGACTTGGCGAATCGGCAGCAACCAGAACAACACTCAAAATACATATGTACAACAATAACGAGAGCAACAACAATACCAATAATAACGAGAGCAATAACAATAACAACACAATCCAACAACATCAACGTTATCAGTTTGACTTTAAGCCTGAATATTTTCGTGTGTTCTTCTTAGGTAGATCCACTTTAACTTGGACCTGGTGCCAATTAGAAGAGAAATAGTGTGCATCGGTTGGCTATGTGCCCGGTCATGTCTCAATCGAATCTGCGACCCCTTCTAGTGTCAAGGTCAGTGACCATCTCCATACCAATTCTAGCCTGTCGGGTATATATATATATATATATATATATATATATATGAGTTTGTATCATAAATTTAAATAAATATGAAGGAAAACGTCTACGTTCATAGTATGTGAGTATTCAAATAACAGCTCCGACAAATAAAAATTGTATATGAACTTTTAAATTGTTTTCAACACGAGTTGAATATGAGATAGAAGCTGAATCAAGCAAGTCAAGGTTGTTGCTTTCTATACTCCAACGTAATAACAATATGTTCTTTCTAACGGGTTTAATGTATACTACACACCCATAGTCGACACTGTAAATTGTTTAACGTCGAGACATCGCATTGCTGCTTGTTTGCAGCCTATATTTGCATTTCGACGATACTTGGTGAAATTCTTGTCATAAACAATTTTGCCTGAAAAACGTGTTCTGCAAATCTAGTGTTGAGACGTTGACTTTCGTAAACTGATATCGTACAGCTGTTCGATGTCATTACTATGTGTTACCCCTTCGTTTGCGGTAAGGCATACCTCTTTCTAAACTCCTCAACAAAAAGCGGGATGAAAACTATCATATAAACGAGACGATTGCGGGTCCTACGATGAACGCTTAAAGCAACCTTCAGAAAGCTGACATACGCCAGCTTTTGATACTATACACAATAGTGGGGCCTACAATTAAGTTAAAAAAAGGCTCATATGTACACATGGTGTATGCATGCATACATGATCCTCAATTATTTTTGTTTCAACAACATGCTGCCATAAGTCACAGCAGCAAGCGAGATATTTGAGCTTTTGAGAATGATGTGCCTCGGACGGGTAATCTCGCGTAACGGGGACATTCACTGGCATTTAACAACCTGCGATTTGACGCCGTTAGACTTTTCCTGTTGGATTGTTTAAAGTGTGTGTGTGTGCGTTAAGTGTACGTTAATAATCCTACGACCTTATTCACGATTAGCGAACTTAAAACCAACACTAAAAAATCCATTACGAAACATTAAGCGTTGCATTCGGCGTCGGTGCCACAGGCTTCAAGACCTATTGCGGGCATTAAGATACATTATGTGCTGAAGATGTTTGTTAGTAAAACAGATTGAGCTTGATTTATATCTTTGATATTATGTTTTTAGGCTACTTTAAAGACTTAACGTACATTTTTAACGACCTCATATATATATTTAGCTGACCGCGATTGTCGCTTTCCATACTCCGACTATGTCAACATAAACACCACCATTTAGGTGACGTGAATTGATTGCTTTTGTGCGAATGTGCAGAGGCGCACAACTTAAACGCATAGAGCTGGAACACAATGTTGGGCGAGATCGACGCGCATATAACGCAAGTGTTTTATTATTTTTACTCATTGAAAAAGCGAGTGCCGGATATAGTTCTGTTTGGCACTGCCTAGGAAATCACCAAAGAAGTGATGCTTTTATACAGACACATTTGCGTACCATGTTCACGATGAGGTATGAAAGCGATTAAAGGTGGCACGATGTCGAGCTTTTGTATGAAGCGAATTAACTACATCCAGTTAGGTATTGCGTTCAGTTGGCTTTATTAGCAGCGGCTCCTGTCGAAGGCGCAAACTGGTCCCGTTCGTAGGACCGTAATATGTACATATCGACTTCGCGCGGAACGATATCATTATTAGCAGTGAGTTTGATATCGTCGATACACGGTAGAACATCGCCCTATACGGAGGCTGTTGATTCGTTGAGATTTTGCACAAACGCATGCATGCATGTGTGCATCCTTTCGTACATCCCTAGAAGCCGTTTTTGCGTTTTTGTTTGTACGCGAAATGGACGTACTTCCGTATGCATCTTGATGGATTCATTAATCGTAGACAGTTGGCTGGTTGGCTACATACAAACATATCATCAATCATAAGCTGAGATCTGCCGTTGTGAGCGGCTTTTTCACGAGGACTCTTCGCAACGAACTTGTCTTGCGCTACCTATTTTCGTACATGTGCACGTTGTGTTTGCATGTATATATATATATATATATATATATATATATATATATATATATATATATATATATATATATATAAATATGTGTGTGTATCGACCAGCATCAAGCAATGACTGGCTTTCGTAGTCACTTCACTCGTTCTCCACTCCAAGAATGGCGTTGCCGTTTGGAGTAGTGCGGACCATTGTGGCAGCTACGCGGCCTTTGGTAATGGAGCACGTAATCCTTGACCCTTTTTCATCTTGAAATCTACACACACACACACACAGAGATACACACAAACACTTGTGCAGATCAACAACAGCGTAACGGTGTGTAGCGGCACGCCGTATACGTTATGACGGCGCCACACCTGCTAGATTTGTACACGAGCGTCTATGACGGCCATACGACGCCTGTTCGCGTATGTATGTTTTGTCTACACGTCGAAATGTGAACATCTGTACAGATCGGGGAAATAGGAGTAGGAGGAGGAGGAGGAGTAGGAGTCCTTCTTCTTCTCCTCTCGAGCAGAAAGCGAGAGGATCGTCATGTCGCGCGGCCGGTGTTCAGGCCAGTGATCCTAGGAAGGCTCACATCACATGCTCACGGAGGCGTACCCGCTCTCCTGCGACACGTTGTCGGCCTGCTGAAGTTGCTGCAGCTCCTCCGAGTCGTGATCGTGGTCAGGGTCGTCGTGGTCATGGTCGGGATCATGGTCGTGATCATGATCGTCAATATCGTCGACGGGCGTGCCTCCGCCGCTCGAACTGGTCAGCGTGAGCGAGTGCAGATGCGTGACTTCGTTGCTGCTGCCGCCGCCGCCGCCACCGCCGCTGCTGCCGTTGCAATAGTCGAGCAGAGGCGGCTCCTCGAACGCCTCCTCAATCGAGTCCAGCTTGTGGACGCGCGGCCGCCGATAGTTGGACGAGCCCGTCGACAGCATCTGACGCCGGGCGCTCGCCTGGCCCGTCGCGAGGCGCGCACGCTGCGACGCCATCTTCTCGCGGCGGAACTCTTGCAGGGCGTCGTGCAGCCGCTGCCGAAGCTGCGCCTCCATCTGGTCGGCCTTCGAGCAGAGCACGGCGTGACAGCGCAGCTCCTGCTTGAAGCCGCGCGCGCCGCCGTCGTGCCGGTACACCCAGCAGAACATGTTCGGGTAGGTGTTCTGCGGGGCGGCCGCGCAGTGCGTGATCCGTGACGCCCAGTACTCGGTGAGGCCGTGCTGGGCCGTCCACGCCTTGATGCCCTGCCGTGTCAGGCTCACCTTCATCTGGGTGGCAGTTGTGCCGCCGCCGCCGCCGCCACCCCGGCTGCCGGCGGCGTGCTGTCGCCGCACGTGGTTGTTCCATAGGGTGGCGGCGGCCGCGTCAATGTTCTTCGCCCACGGCGTGATGACGTTGCCCAGGTAGACGGACTTGTAGCTGGGATCGGCCTCGCTGATCGCCACCGACTTGCTTCGTCCGCCCCGGCCGAAGATTACGCTCAGCATGCCGAACGTGCCGAGCGAGTGCAGCGAGCTGAGCGAGCTCAACTTGGGCAGCAGCGCTGTCGTCAACACGAACTGGGCCGAACTCGCGGTCGCCGTCGGCGAGGCCGCCGCCGCCGTTGTAATGGCGGTCTTCGCGGCCGAGAGCGGCAGGCCAGCGTCGTCCCTTGTCGACGTCGTCGTCGTCGTCAGCAGCATCTGCACGCTCGGCTCAGGCGATCGTAGCGACAACAACAACAACGACGACAACGACGACAACAACAGCTTCAACAGCAACCACAGCCCCAAAAGTCAACAGCACCGAGGACGATGATGACGATGGCCGATGACGACGAACACCCGACTACCCCCGCGCGTGTCGGGCTTGACAGCAGTGATGCACGTGAGTCGTGTTTGCCTCCGCGCGAGCCGAGTGCACTGTTAGCGCTAGCGGCTACTACTAGCTTGTCACCACGTCACTCGAGGTTATGGTGTTTATGGCAACAAAACCATTGATGAAGCATGATAATTGTCTCTATCGCTTGCTTGCTAACTCCCACACAAACAGTGGGATCGGGAATCGGGAATCGGGGATCGGGGATCACTGAACACCAACAACGATGCCAGTAGCAACAGCAGCAGCAGCAGCTGTACGACTAGCAGGACCAGCAGTAACTAACAACATATACACATATGTGTGTGTGTGTATACATATATGTATATGTGTATTGCTTGTCTCGTGGTGGCTCGCGCAATATCACGAGCCTCCAGAGCAGCTTCTCGCTTTGTCGGCAGGTGTCAGTCAGGTCGTACGTTCCTTGGCGAGTCGCCGTCGGCCTTTTAAATCCTCAAGCTGCGCCGTTTTTTTGTCGTCGCCGCACGTCGTCACAAGTCACGAGATCATCACAATCACTTGTTGAACACTGCCGAGGATCCTGCTTAGGCCATCGACGTTTTCTTCTTCCCACTTGGCCCACCGATCTCTCAGCTCAGCCAACAATGATGGTCGTTTTATTATTATTATTAATGGTATTATTATGACGACAGGGCAGGGCGGAAATAGCCGGGTGGCTGGGCTGTTTGATGCAAGCTGTTGATGTTGTTGTTGCTGGTGGTGGTGGTGGTGGTGAGGATGATTATGATGATGATGATGATGATGATGAGACTGAAGATCAATCAGAGCGAGATGACAAGCTGCGGTTCTTCGTCGCCGACTAAGAGCAGGGTAGTGACGAGGTATTCCTTGTATGTCCTTAAGGTATCCAAATCACAATCCGAATAACTAATCCGAAACTTCTCGCCAGACAATAGTCAGTTCACAGGAGAGCATCATGACGCTCCACACGAAATGCAATTCACGGCTCGGCTAAACACCACTCTCGATTCAGCACTCTCGATTTCTTCGCTTTCGGCTAGACACGTCGCTGGTCGGCTGGTTGCTGGTGACTACCTGTTGTACTTCAGCAGCACTGCAACTGCACCTGTCCAGAGAGATGACATACACACACAAACAAGCATAAACCCGTTAGTCTAGTTAATTATTGAGGCACTTCTGTTATTGAGACTACTAATGATTTTTGTCTGGCCGTCATCTTACAACTATCCCGTTCATTTGGAAACTGTCGTTCGTTTGCGCGTTTACGTCCACAAATGAGCCTGTGTTCTTGGATGCCATAACTACAGACCGGAAATACTACAATGACAATCACAACTACGTTCGATGGCGCGTTGTTTCATTCATTCAAACAAAGATAGAGAGAGAGAGAGTGAGACATCCAGAATAACAATCAAACAAGCAGATAACGTAATCCAACCACATTGGCTGATAGTGAACATTGACTCGTTATCCGCGGGGCTTAAATGTGTTTAATGTTGTCGATGCTGTTGTTGTTATTGCTATTGCTGTCGATGTTGTTGTTGTTGTTGTTATTGCTATTGTTGCTGTCCGTTTGCCTACTTGTCTAACATCAGGCTGACGTCATCACTACGACTATGATGACCGGTTACCACACCTAGTAGCACATCTAACAACATCAGCAGTAACAACATGGCGGCAACACCAGCATGACTGACAATATAAGTAGAAACAACAACAACCATAACAACAACAAAAGCAGCAGCAGCAATCAAGGGCGGGTTGTTTGGCATGATTGGAAAAATTCAATCCTGACGGTACACTGTGGTGTGCGTTCGTCATGATGGCGATGGTGTTCATCGCCGTGGCTCTGGTGGTCATAGTCATGGTTAGGCTGGTAATGAGGATGGCGGTGGCCGGCGGTGGCCGGCGGTATTAGCTTCATATTACTGTTGCCGTTGCCACTTCGCTGGCTGGCTGGCGCTTTCGAAGAAGAAAACTTTTTTTCTTTAGGTCGATATTCTCGTCCGTTTCCTGAGGGCTTGGGACCACGGTCCCCAGGTATATCTTCAATGTACCGAGGGCCAAACATGTTGAGACATCTAGCGTTTCCGCAACAGTAGTTGTGGCCCAAGAGTGGCCCGCTGGCGCTCAGCGGCGTTGATGATAAACCACCAAAAAAAATCGATGGTTTATCATCGATTCTTAATGAGCATCGCTCAAAGACGATTAGCAACGGTGAGGCTCGAAACTCAAGCCGACAACACCTCGGTACATTTCAAACGTGATTTTCAAAAAGAAAGAAATTACTCGTCAAAGGTATTCGAGTGGCACTGCTTCTGTTGTTGCTGCTGCTGCTGCTGCTGGATTTGCTCATACGAAGGAAGCTTGACCGGTTGCCACGGGCTTCACCGGAACGCAGAGCGGGCAAACGAACTGAACGAACCCATTCGCCAATTAGCTGAATGGCAAATAAGTTACGATCAGGATGACTTACGACCACGACGACGACGACGAAAACGAACAACACTCGATTGGCCCTCGTTGCTCGCGCATTCAAGTGAGCGGCCCATCTGTCACGATTACAGGCAGCCGGACTAACTATGTCAACCAACGTCTAACTAGCTAACTAACTAACCAACCAACTAGCGATGTAACTACGCCAAAACCTAACGGACGAGTTAATGAACTGACCCTTAGTTTTTGGCTTGGGATTCTTCGATCTACCGATATGGGTGGATGGGTGGTTGGTTGCGGAGGGACCGATCCTGTGGCGTTCGTCTTGGTTCGACGGCAGCGGTGACAACTCCGCATTGCCACAGACACAATGACGGAACAATTACGGCTCGAGAAACACTCTGTCTGTACTCGGGGCCACAAGACGAGACGACGAGGCCAGACCAGGTCGTGGCGTGCCGTCAGAGAGAACAGCCGTCGAGAGGATGAACAATCAGTCAGTCAGTCAGTCGGAGGGGAAGGGGAAGGCGGAAAGAAGGAAACAAGAGCATGAGGAGGTGGGGGAGGAGGAGAAGGAGGTGGGGGAGGAGGAGAAGGGGGTGGGGGAGGAGGAGAAGGAGGAGAGGGAAAAGAGGAGGAAGTATCACTACCTGTTGTTGTTGCTGCTGCTGCTGCTGCCGCCGTTGTTGCTGGTGTATCAACACCTATATGAGCGATCTACCTGCCACAGCCACAGCCATCACCACTACGACGATGATGACGGCTTTTTGAATGTATCTAACTGCTTACTTCATCACTATGACCACACTGGGTCGTGGTCGTGGGAGGGGGGCGGTGGACTATCCAGACAAACAACATCAACTAGACTTGCTACTACGAATGCTAGACGGCGACGGTAGCGGCGGAGACAGGTCTCGCTTAAGCTCTCCACGTATCCGCCACCGCGTCGCCACCGCGTCGCCGCCGCCAACGACTACAAGAAAGGGGCAATACACGCAGTCACACGCGGGCCGGCGAACAGCGCGCACGCAAGCAGGCACGTTTGCTCTACTGAGCAACGTCACTCAAGCGGCGGCAGCAGCAGCGGCTTTGGCTGTTATTGTTGTCGTTTTTGTTGTTGTTGTTGTTGTTTTTGTTGTTGTTGATGTCGTTGTCGCCGCCACAGTAGTTGTAGCAGTTCTTTGTTTACGTTACTCTGATTGACCAAGGCTAACAAATGCCGAGATAACGATAGAGAACTAAGGAAAGTGGGAGAGGAAAATAACCCCATCACATCTATCAGCATCAACATGGATCATGATGAAGGTTAGAACTTCCAAAACAACTATGACAACAATAACGACAATAACAACAACAACAACAACAGCAACGACAATAACAACAATAACAGCAACGACGATAAAAACCTCAACGGCAACAACAACAACAACAACAACAACAACGGCAACAACAGCAATTGGCAACAGTCGCATGATCAGCAAAACCAGCAGCAGCAGCAGCGGTACAATTGACCACAACAGCGACGGCCGCAACTGATTGAGTACAGACGTACAACACGATTAGTCTAAATGACCGATAAGTTGTTCGTGGACAGTAGTGTACTCAATCGCTTTCTCTGTACGCGCAGAAGCTACACGTGCATTCTATGTCGAAACACACCGGCGGATTGCGTCATACCTACGTAGCTCTAGTTGTTAGCTAGTAGCAATTGATATCAATCACTACGGTTGTCAGAGAACACCGTAGCGGTATTAACACACGTGTCTACGTATTGACGCGTTCATAAACAAACATACGTACCTCTACACGTATATATATATATATATATATATATATATGTATATATATATATATATATATATATATATATATATATATATATATATATATATATATATATATATATATATATATATATATCTATATGTATATATATATATATATATATATATATATATATATATATATATATATAGCATCCACATAAGTAGGCAATACGCAATGCACGTGCTCGAGGACGCAACGCACGCACCATGGTTGCACGAGCGCGCATGTCGATCCCTCAACCTTCTCCTCATTGGCCATCCATCTATTGGACTGCAAGGAAGGTACGGCGGGCCTGCAACCACTTGCCTGCCGCTGGGGCTGATGCCAAGCGATCAAAGATCATGGACGTCTACATGCAGGAACTACCAATATCTAGCCGAGCAGAGCGTATAGCGCTAGATAAATGAATGGATTGAAGGCAAAATATCTCATATTTATCTCGGCATCGGTCGGCTGCCTGTATATCTGTTGCTTTTTTTTCCTCTCTCAACCGTTGTCACGTTCCCGCCATCGTTGCCCGGGAAGATGGTGACTGGCATCCGCCTGTTTCGACTGCGAAACAGCACCATTAACGAACGCTAGCTATCTTAGTGGCACTGCTTGTGCGAGCTTCTTATTAGTGGCACTGCTTGTGCGAGCTTCTTATTAGTGGCACTGCTTGTGCGACTTGGACTTCTGCTTCTGCTGCTCCAGCTACGCCGTAGCAGCGTGATTTCTGTTACTGCTGTCAGTACCGCCCTACTATCTCTACTGCTCCTATTGTCGTTGTTGTTGTTTTGTTGTTGTTGTTGTTGTTGTTGCTGCTGCTGTTGTTGTTAGTAATCCGAGCAGCAACGGTAGTAATCCGAACAGCACGTCGCTGCCCCGATGCGATCAGAACTCGAATCTTCTCCTCCCTCCCTTCCGTGGAATACCTACCTATCTATCTATATATATATATATATATATATATATATCTGGTCGTCACCGTGTGTCTCTGCGAATGCCTGATTGTTTGTGAGTGTTCTTTCTCTGTATGTACTATATGTACACTGTACGTGTGTGCCTGTACATGAATGCGCATGGCTCTGCGTGCGTACGTGCGTCGCTGGCAGTCTGTGGTCTGTGTTGTGTCTGAATGAAGAAAGCTTGTGAAGTAAAAGAATGAATAAAGCTTGTATTGCGCGTTGTCGTGTCTGCTCGTTCTCGCCTGTTGTTTTTGTTTTTGTTTCGTGTGTTTTTCACACTGTGTGTGCGGCCGGCCGGCCGCCCAGCCGTCATTCCTGTTCGCGTGTTTCGGCCGCCTTCGTTTGTGCCAATTTTCGATTGTTACACCGCACAGCAGGCAGCACCGGCGGCTACTATTACTACTACTACTACTACTACTACAACTACTCTGACTGCCCTTGTTGGTGCTGCAGGCGCCGCCGCCACCGCCGCCGCCGCTGGTTGTTGATACGTTTGCTGGCGTACGTATGAAGCTCGTCGCCCATCGCTTCTTGCTTCCACCTCCGACTGGCTTTGTGTCGTCGTGGACTGCCATCCCCATCGCCGCCCAGCCATCCAGCAACAGGCAGTAACATCATCGAACCGACGCGAAACTGAACAACATTAAACCGCGAAAAAGCTCGGCGGCGGCGGCGGCGACGACGACGACGACGACGACGACGTCTACGATCAATGATGATCAACGCGATGCGATACGCATTGATTAATTAACAAATCATGTTGACTCCGTCTCTATGGCTCGTTGCAGGCCGGCAGCAGAGGCGGCGGCAGCGGCGGCGGCGGCCTACCTGCCAACGTTGCCCTGTTGGCCGCACCGCGAACGGTGCTGTACGCTGCAGCTGCAGCTGCTGCTACGTTGAACATCAAATTCCAGGCATGGAGGGGTTCGCTGGGGCGGACTGGGGCGGGGGGGGGGAAGAATAAGACGCTGGACATCAACGGGGGCACTGAAGAAGCGCTGTGTCGAATGTCGGCGAAGTCGCTAAATACTTTATCCATAATCATCATAATCCTCTCAGCAGGTACCAATAACAGTGTCAATGAAGAATGAAACCGAGGACGATATTAGTCACGATAGTTGTGGTCATGATGATGATGATGATGATGATAATGATGATGAGGGTGGTAGAAATGTTTGTGATTCTGATGAAGTGTGTGATGAGACTGCCAATCGACGCAGCAATGAGAGCGAAACAGGAGAAATCAATGTTCGATCGAATTGCCCGAGCAGTGAGTCAATTCCGGGAGCAGCGGAATCAACTCAACTCTAAGGGCGGCGGCGGCGGCAATTGTAGCAAATCTACCAGAGGCTGCCAAGCCGCAGCATCCATCAATCAATGAAATATCGCATCGACAGGTCGACCAAATGATTTATTGATTGACTGACTGTTTGACGAATGAAGAAACAGTCAAATCAACGAATCGCTGTGTTGGCCGGCTTGCACCTGTTGGAATGTCACTGCCGGGTCTCTGTATTCTCGGACGCTCGCTGTACGATGCTAAATCTACTACGATTAGCGCCGATTACGACCAGACAGACAGAAAAAGAGTGCGAGACACGTAGATACATAGATGAAAGGCGACAACCGATAACGGCACTTAGTTGATTTCAACCTAAAATGAATTATTGTTGGCGAGCTTACTGTTGTTTTTGTTGTTGTTGTTGTTGTTGTTGTTGTTGTGGATGATTGTGTTGTTAGTGTTGTACTCGTTCATCGGCGCTACAGCAACGGAGAAAAGAGTGCTATTTTATGACGTACTGACTAATCCCCAAGCGATCCCCCAATGAAACACGCCGTTCGACCTATCCGTCACTGGATAATTAATCATAGTTAGGATGGCGACGATGATGATAATGACGACGACGACGACGAAGATGGTGATGATGATGATGATGCCGATAAACGTTATGATTATGAGTATGAAATCTTGATTCTAGATCAAATCGTTTCACAACCTTCTGCATAGCCATCGGAGCGACTTAATCACCACAACAATAACAACAACAACAACAACAATAGCCAAAACAAGTACAACAAGAACGAAGGCGGCTTGTCATGACGAGTGTTGAAGAGAAATACGCATATTATACGGACGACAAAAACAACAACAACATCACACAACAACAACAATAACAACAACATCAACAACAACAATAACAACACGAACACGAATTGCCTGCATCAGCCACTCCAGTCGTAACACCAGTAGCATCGGCAGCGACAGCACGAGTGAACAAAACCGACCAAATAAACAAACAAACAAAGAAAAATGCACCTGTACACACAATCGAGCACACACTCGGACACAGTGTGGCAGTCTCATCACACATCTCAACCCACCCGCACGACGTCCACGAAACTGCAGTTAGCATCGGCTTGAGGGTAGCAGAATGCCTTGATGGATGCGAGGGCCACTATAATCCAGGACATTGGTGGTTTCGTCGCCGACGATAGTCCAGGACATTGGTGGTTTCGTCGTCGTCGTCGTCGTCGTCAGCGACGGCTGTTGTCGTTGTTGCTGCTCCCGCATGTTTAGTTTGCTTGTACTTATTGTTGCTGTTGTTGTTTTACTGATTGTTGTTGTTGTTATTATTATTATTATTATTATTATTATTATTATGAATGATAGTTTTTCTTAACAGGGGAGAACTTGCACGTTAGATTATCCGGTGGCCGCTGGAGAAATTGCTCGGGCCCTCCAGAGCCTAGTGCAGTAGCGACAATGAAGAGGATGGCAACCACAACAACAGTGGCAGCAGCAGCAACAACAACAACAACCACAACACTGAGAAAGCCAGCAACAACAACCTCGACAACAACAACAATCACACTATGCCACCACAACAGCAGCAGCAGCAACCACACCACCTCAAAGCTCTAAGAGTAACCCGAAGTCGATGCAGAAGCAGCGCAAGAAGCCCTGCCTGAAGGGCTGCCTGCCGGCTGGTCGATTCGTCGTAGAGATAGAGAGCGATCCTATTGGGGAAAAACAGGTCCTGCAGGTACTGCTTGCTACACCATCACACCACGAGTCACAACAACACCGACAACAACACCGACAACAACAACAATTCCTACTGCTGCTGCTGCTAGGGCGGCAAAAGAAGATTTGTTTTGCCTTCGGTGGTCCTTCGGTTCATGTTTCTTTCCTTCTGCAGCAATAGCAACAGCCAGATCAGCAGCAGCAGCAGCAGCTGGTTGCTGGTAGAGGTGGTGCTGGTGGTTTTGGCTCGTTTGGTCGTTGGCGCCACAACAACCGACCGATCAGAGACTCACTCTACTATGGCGACGGCAACGACTGCGACGAGTTCTCTTACGACCGCTGCTTCTGCTCCTACTGCGGTTCGTACGGGTCTGTTCGTGGCCGTGGCCGTCGTCGCCGTGGTTGCCGTTGCTTGTTTGCTTGCTTGGTTGGTTGGTTGCTTGACTGGTTGGTTGGTTGGACGCCGGCCATCCATCCATTCCATTCCCCTGCTGCTGCTGCTGCTGGCGTGCTGCTGGTGTTGTTGTTGTTGCCGATGTTGCTTCGGCGGGGCGCTGCAGTCGCCGGTGGTGGTAGCGGCGGTGGCGGCGGCGGCGCCGACCCCGCTTCTGTCGTTTTCGTCTTCGTCGTCCCTGTCTGCCTGCCGGCACACCGTCTTCGCTTTCACCCCGGGGACGAGGAGGGGGAAGCTGGGCGAAGGAACGAGCGAACGCCCGCCCGCTATCCCGGCCAGCCCTTCCTTCGGCAGTCAGCCAAGAGCGGTTGCTCGAGCTCGAGTCGCCAGTCGCTAGTCAACGACTGGCTTGAACGAACGAACGAAGGAAGGAAGGTTCAGCCAGCCACCTTCTGCTTTGGTGGTGGAGGTGGTGGTGGAGGAGGTGGTGGTGGTGGTTGTGGTGGTCCTGGTTGAGGTTGTGGGAATGTTTGCGGGCAGCGTTTCGTTCTTCGTCGGCGACGGCACGAACCGTGATAGCGCATTGATGTTGTCGTCGTTAGGTTTTGTTTTTCTGTCTGTGTCTCGTCTCTCTCTGCCTTTCTCTCTCTCTCTCTCGTACTTTCACGCGCATACTCGCGTGCTATTTGCCCCCCTTTTCTGTCTTGTCTTTTGTTTGCTTTGTTTTACGTGAGCTGCTTGGTCATTCTCTCCCTCCATTTCCCTCTCCCCCTCTCCCCCTATATATCTATGACTCTCTCTCTCTCTCTATATATATATATATATATATCGGATGCACCTACATGCCTATATACATCAACATACAAACAACAGGTAGCAGAACATATCAAAAGAGAGCAAACGGGCAGCAAGTGTCGATCGCCTCACTGTGGCAACAGTAGCAACTTCGACAGACGACAACGATGAGATTGATGCGTCACCGCCTGATGCACCGGCCCGACGAATATGAAGTCGAGTTAGAGCAGCTTTGACTACTTTGACGATGGGTAGCAACAACTACTCCGGCTGCCGCTGCTGCTGCGGCTGTAGACGCTGCTGCTTATGCTAGGTATAACGGGGGTGACAATAACGACGGACGCGACAATAACGACAGAGGCGAGTATAATCATGTTGGTGATGATACTGATGATGATGATGATGATCATGATCATTTAAAGCAACATTCTGCTTCTTCTGCCGTATGATAAACAACAACAACAACAACAATAGCACCAGCTGCAACCGCAACCTCTTTACAACAAATAAGTCCAATACAACAACCACGATGACGACAACACGACGATCCTCCTAGCTGGCTGCCACTGACTTGCCGTTGGATGGCGCTACTTACTAATGACTGCTCGGTCGCTCTCCCGTTTGCTAACCTTCCACCTTCGTTCCCGATGCCCCCCCGCCAGCTACTGCCTCTCCTTCGCAGTCGCCGCCGCCGCCTGCGCTGCCGCTGCTGCGGGCGCTGGTGGTGACGCGAGTGGCCTTTCTTCCTCCACCGTGTTGTTCTGCTTCTCGATGACGCGTCGTCTCGTTGGCGTCGACTTCGTCGTTAGTCTATGTCTGTCTATCTGCCTGTCCGTATGTCGCCTGTCCGTCTGGCTGCCTTTCTGTTTGTCCATCGTCACCTCAGTTCAGCTCAGCTGTCTTCGCTACGAGCGATCTTCACCACCTTGCTGCCAGTTGCCGCTGCCGATGCTGCGCTACGCTGCGTCGTCTTGATGTTGCTTCTTTCTGCTGGTGTCGCCATCTTCTTCGACACTCTCAAATGCGAGCGGCGCTTGTTCTCTCCATGTTCATCGTCGTCCTCTTTCTTTGTGTTCTTCTTTCCTCTGTCCGGCTTGATATTTTTGCCTGTCTTTCCCTCGTCCACCTCCTTCACTTGTTTTTTGTTTTGTTTCTACTGCGCGGTTTACTTCTTATGTTCGTGTTTTCCTTCTAAGCAAAACATTTGCGTATGGTTGAATGTATGCTGCGCCGAGCAGAGAAAGAGAGAGAGAGACACGAAACAAGGAAAGCTGAAAATGGGCAGAACAGCAATTTCAGAAGATGTATCGTACTTATGCGGCGGTGGCAAGAACGATTCGATTGTCGACGTCTAGAATCCATCTATCCGTGGTCCACGATGTCGTGCATCAATCGTTGTGCACGAATGCCTTCTGGTGCCACTGGAAGCTGATTACTAGCTTAAGTGGACCAACTTCCTCTTCGCTCTGGCCGTCGATGGTCGTCAAGGTTTTTGTCTTTAGCGTGTCTGCTTTGGTTCTACTTTATTGTGCCTTTCTTGGCGAAGGATTTGTTTTCTTCAAATAAGGGAAAACGTATTTTAAAGCAGTCTTGCAAACGAATGATAATAATGCAACAGCGTCGCCGGTTCGCATGATGCACGGATCGAAAAAACACTATCAATCAGTCGCATTATATCCCGCGGTTATGCACTGTTTGTGATCTGCTTCTGTAACCGGGAGGTAGACCCCGATAGGGAGTTTCCGGCCTTGAAATAAGCAATACCTTTCATATAATTTCGAGAGCCTCAGCTGATCTTGTTTTTTTGAGGGTTTGCTATTTCCCTCCAGCGCTCTGCGTCACAACCTCTACAAGCAACCCATAGCTCGCCGCCGTTCTTTCGAAGCACGTTTTCTTCTCATCATCAGACGTTGTGAGACACGCAAAGTAGGATAAGGATAGCAGCGACGTTGTTAGTTCACCCAGCTAGGAATCCTCGCCCGTCGTTGTGATGAACCTGCCAGTCGTTCTATGCTTGACTATCAGGTACAGGACGACGAACACAGAGCAGCAGGAATAGCAGCAGAAATCCTCTTCAGCTGAACTAAAGTAGTGGATAAACGCTTGTTGATCGATGCTCACCGGACCAGAGCCGCCACGTGCTACCGTCGCGTCGTGCTAACCCACGTGTTGAGTGTATGCTGCGGTGACAGAGAGTCGGTTGTTCGGCGGGCGAACTAAAGGTGACCGCAGAACGACTAACGACCCTGGCGGTCGCGGCGGGATCGCCGTTGCGCTATCATCAACGGCATCGGTAGGTAGGAATAGCCGCACCAGCGTCAGCAGAAACAACAACGCCGCAGCAGCGCCGGTCGTAATCGAGAGAACTAACAGATTTCGTCTTCGTTGGTCTTGACGGTGCCTTGAAGCTGATTTGGTGGCCGCCGTCGCTGTCCACGTCGTCGTCGTCGTCATTACTGTTATTATTATTATTATTATTATTATTACTATCATCATCATCATCGTCAGCATCGCCCTTGTTTTGTCTTCAGCGCACTGGTGCTCAGCAGCGATACTGGCTAACGGTTGCCGACTCAGTCCTCACCTCTCCATCTTCTCTCGGTCGTTCTCTGGGGCACTCCCTCCTGCTAATTTCTTAGACCTCTTCATGTACTGCTTCTCGTTATTATCGTTGTTGTGGTTGTTGTTATTGTGATGGTTATTGTTGTTCTCGATGTTATTGTTCTTCATCGACTGCGATATACATACAGGGGAGCAGTCGATCTCGTGCCGAACGACGCAGCGACTAACCAGAGAACAGGTCAACCACAACGCTGCCCCATAAGCGAAGGAGAACCTCATCGCTTCTGCCACCACCCCCCAGTCTGCCACCACCCCACGCCACCACTCGCCGCCGACGCCTCCCCTCGAATCGAGTGCTCTGTTAGTTCTTGTTTGTGTTAGTTTTGCGTCTGCCTTTATTCTCAGTTTGCCCTTTGACCAAGCGCCCTTGCTTCTTACCTTTGGTAGCTGCTGCTGCTGGAACCCCTCAACGTTCGCCACCAATGTCGTTCGCCATGATGTTATTTACATACACACGTTATTATGTGTCCCTTTCTCACCCCTCCCCCCCCCCCCCGTCGTCCGTCCTTCGTCCTGCAAACACACCCACACAGTTCCACATAAACATCTATACAGGTGGATACGAGACTGAGACACAAACGCAACCCAAAGCGGTAGACCACTGTCGACGACTGGCCACTCTCGGCTAAGAGAGGCACGGCGAGCAGACCAAAAACAACGACATTATCGAGATGCCATACCGAGTGAGATTATTTTAACATGCAGTGTCTACCTGAAGGTAGACTTATGGTTGAACGGCTACTCTACGATCGAATTCGGCTCGTGCGTGTGCGGATTAAAAGAAGTCGCCTTTTGTTTTATCCCCAGTCAGACGTCCAATTTTACTATTACAACAACTACTATTACTGCTACTACCGCTATTATCCCCAATACTGCGAATACTAGCTGCTACTACTACAACTAACTGCAATATTTGTTTTCCGATTTTGTGCTTCTCTGGTAGTATCCGCGCGTCTTCAAGCTGAGCACGAAGTTCCGCGCCTTCGTGCTTGGTTTACTTCGAAATCAGCCTTCACCTGCCAAATAGCTCTCAGCGTGAACTAAATTATTTATCCAAGTATATATATATATACATATAAATTATTTATCCAAGGATATATATATAGCCCAGTAGGGTAGCAGTTACTCGATGTTCCGGCGATATGATCAGGCTCGTTGATACATGCAGGCGACTCAACGTATAGGTTTAAGAACAAAAAAGGCTTATACGAAGATGAACGTAGCGCACGCTCTAACGACGTTAGTTCGAGCACATACAAGTATTTTCGTAAGTTTCAACTTCTTTTCGCATGTTCATGCATACCTACCCATTATATATATGCGCTTATATTTCACCGCGATATCGTAAAGTTCTATTCATACATGAAACGACTACACATTTTGTCGTCGTCGTCATCGTCGTCGTCGCCGTCAGCAACCTGATCGTCTACCCATCAACAATGCGCGATCGGTGTTGTTTACGGGCGTGCAGTGAAAATAACGCTCCGAAAGCGGTTATGCTCTATTACGAGCGGAAAACTTTCCGATTAGGAATTTTGTAATTGAGCGGCGGCCGTCACAGACAAATCCGAGCAAATCTGCACAAATGACTGCGCGCTCCAAGTTTGACAGCAACGGGCAGCAATACCAGCACAGCAATGCCAGCAGCCACAACAGCGTACCTACCTACCCTCCACTGAACTTTGACGATGCCGATTCACCTGATTGATGAGATAGCTTGGCGTCCTGTGGCAATCTACATCCACCCAACAACGACCTCAGCGGAACAACCGAGAACATCCTTCGAAACGGCGAAGAAAATTTCCTCCTCGCGGAGGAAATCTATCGTAAGATGCGACGAATGCAAACAGCGCTTAGTTAGCATTGGCGAGTCATTGGCGTAGGCACACGCATATAATAGAAATATACTGCCGTGGGCCGACGCCGCCGCCGCCGACGACGACGAAGACGCCCTTCTCTCAGTGTGGTGCGGCGCTACTTGGCGACCAACCGTGGCAACGTCAAAAACTCGAGCGAAAATGTCGTGGCATCATGATTCTGCTCTGACGCCAGGCAGCTAGCAGCGGCCCCTAGGAGCTGCGACGAGATAACACGATCGTTGGACGCTTAAGCTTCGATCTGAAGATCCGAATCTCATCGACGAAAATCGAAGACGACCAAAGAACTGTCTGACACCGAATTCTTCGGGCTGCCTCTGCTGCCTCCTTCTTCCTCTTGTCTTTCTTTCTAAATATATATATATATATATATATGTCGCACTCTGCTATGTTGATGAACGACAGTTTCTCCGACACTAAGTTTACGTATAACGGTAGTTGTTGTCCTCTTCGTGGTCGGAGCAGCGAAGGCCAAGAGAGGCGTGTTGGGGCTCGTCCGACTAACGAAGCGGCCTACATAGCTATATACAAACATATATATATATATATATATATATATATATATATATATATATATATACGCATAACCACAAACACCTCCATTTAACCTGCTTGACGGGCATACACCGAACAGGCGTTACATAGATGCCACATCACAGCTGTTTGCTGGTGGTGGTGGTGGTGGTGGTGGCAGCTTGACTTGGCTAAGTTTTTTAAGGCCGAGAACGTCTACGTCCGATTCTCCCCGGGCCAGCAGAAGCTGAGTTATTACGGATGGTGCGAGGACAGCTGTTACTGCTGCCGACTTTGGCCTCCCAACAGGCCCGCTCAGGTGGCAAGATCGTTCATGATGGCGGCATCATCATGATGATCACTTGTGTGTCATTCGTGTGTTCCCAACTGTTGTGTCCCTCCTGTTCGATTCGACAAATAGACTTTTCGTTGCCCTTTGAGTGAGCTAAGACAACGTTCGCACCAAAAGGCTACGAACGGCTTGAACGAGGCTTGTTTGTCTATTTTTACTGTACGATCCTGTACGAAGAAATAATCATTCTTTGCTGCTACTACTATTACAGCTACTCGACAGATAGATACGTAGATATTTTCGAATCTAAGTCTACCGTTGCCTACTTTACGGAACTGCAAATTTACAAGGCATACATTTGCGTGAGAAAAAATGCATCTTTATGCATTTTACAGTGATTGACAAGTTGCGCACAGTCTCTTTGCAAACACCAGCCCAGCTCCGATTTTATAATATAGCACAGTTTGATTATATATAGAGATTTGTATATCACAAAAAAACTGTCGGCTGGCTGGACTTTCGACCTGCCTAAGCTTTATTAGTGCAGCGATAGCTGTAGAACATTTTGGCGCTAGAGCTCTCGCTTGTGACTGCCAACTCATTGAATCCCGCGGTGTTAAGCCAATACATATCGCAACAGCACATGACTAGTCTCATCAGTGTTTGCAACTAAATGTTTTAAATATGCAGAAACTTCCTTTACATGCGCAGCGTAGACTAAATTTCCGTGCCACTTGAAGATTCACCTGGGACGGCAATGGAACCACATAATTGTACTTGGATTTAATCCAGAGTGTTCCACTGTCTGCAGGAAAAATTAGTGATACAAGCAGCAACGACATCAAGGCAGACTTCTCTATAGAGTTGACAACATGTTTCATTATTTGTGCAAGGCCAGGTTTCATAGACATATTGTAAGAAAACCGCATTTACTGGACGAAAAGACGACAAGTCAATTTAGGCAACATTCTAGCCTAACCATTATAATTCTTTCAAAATACCTAACAGTTAGTAAACATTTATTATGGGCCAGCATTTGCAAGTTCGTGCCTTTCACTTTGCTTGTATAAATTCCAGTTTAAAAAGTAACAGACTGACAATAGACGCAAGTACACGGGCGAGCCCTAAGAAGCTCCAGCTAACGTTCTTCGATTCTATAGTTTTCTGAATTTGAGCAAAATGGACATTACCTATTTCAAAAGACTAATCAGCATGCCAGATCGATGCACGTTTTTAATGAATATTTATCTGTATGCTAATGTGTGCACATGAGGCCATCGGTGATGAAAAAATGATACTTAAAATAATCTAAAAATCCGTGATGAAAAATGATACTTAAAATAATCTAAAAAGCGTTGGGGAATCTTTGATTCGTGTCCTGAATTTAAGTGCTAAAGGAAGTTTTTCTCTAGAACTAGTCCTTCTGCAATGTTTACTAATAAATATCAGTAACGGCATAGAGCTGCTTAAAGGAAAAAACAAGTTTGGTTCAGCGGTTCGCCTTAAGTTTCCGTGTGAATTTTTCACACAACAAGGTCCCAAGTGGCGTGACAGATAAGGTCTGTATCCAAAACGTAAGACTGCTTGCATCAGAGGCCCCTAAGGCGGTGAGGGTTCGGAGGAAGACTGGATCCCTGCCGGCACGTTCCTAGGTGGCAAATAGGAGAACGCTCGCTAAATATGAATGAAACACATAGCTTTATTCATAACTACTTGCAAATACACTCGAAAGCATACAACCTCTCTACTGCGGACGTTGCCCAGGGGCTAGAACGATCGGTAGATTATCGGAGAAATAAAATACGCGGTGTCACTTCTACGACAATACTCCTTGTCAGGAGCGGCGCGTGCTTTATTTAGGGGATGGGGGAGCGCCAATGCCCAACGATCCATATGACAAAGACCTTCCGGCAGATAAGAGCCGAGAGATCCAACGATGTGGTGCGTCAAGCTGAAGAACGCACAGTTAGGGATCAGCGCATCCTTGGGACAGGAATTATGGGGATGTCGGGGGAGAATATATAGGTCTAAGCCTGGAAGTAGTACCAGGACCGATCGATACTACAAGAATTACGGGAGGCTTAGGCATCTCTGACTGCTCCATCAGTGTCCGCAAACCGCGGCTTGCGCAGCCAGACTCAGTACGCCCTTGTTGCTATATAACCGTCAGCGGGATATTTTATAAAGCCCTCTATGGCTTACTAAAGAAGAGGAATGTAAAGTGGAACATAAATAACAAAAATAAGAAAAACGCCAAGCATGTGACGCTGCTTCTGCAAACCAATACGAACTAACAGCACGCCGGGACCAATAAGAAGGAACAATAATCTCTACCCGAGACCGGGCCTAAAACAGACTCCACCCGGAGGAGTTGACACCCAAGCATCTCCAACGACCTAACACTCCTCGTGACCACCTGTGTGGAACGGGACTTCTATAAGGCGACCAGAGGTGCTAGATCAGATGTTAACCTATACAAAAGACCTTCACTAAGCTAAGTAATAAGCTTCTTCCCTCAGAAAAAGAGTCCCTCTTTTATATTGGCAGGGAAATGAAGAAAAGCTTACATGTTGCGCTCAAAAATATCCTGCTTACTTGAGCTATAGGCCAAATTATTGGGGAAATACTCAGACAAGCCCCGCATTTGAGCTATGTAGTAAAGTAAAGTCCAGCAGGCCCCCAAGACTGGCCAAAATCCTGCCAAAAGAAGGCAGAGCTTCAGGCTCAAAACGAAGATTGCGGGCTAGTTGGCAACGGTAGCAGAATTGGCAGCGATGTTTGTCGCTCTTGTATGACTGGACATGGCCTGATGATGGCCGTAAAGCGCTGCCGTCTTTTGCCATCGCGGTGAGAAAGGCCTACTGGACGACCGCCATAGAGGCCATCCTTGTCCTTGAAAAAATGGTCTCCTTGGATTCCCTTGTTGAGGAAAGGGGGCTCTTGTTATTGTTTTTTACCACATTGTGCTGAAGGAGGACATATCAACCGGTAAGACATCGCCTGAGTGAGTGGCGTATTGTGTTTAGAAATGAGAACCATTCTGACCCTCCTTATCCTCTAGAAACCATTCTTCGTGAATTAGCCTGTTTGCTACCTTCCACAGCAACATACTATTCTTTCGAACGAGCGGACTGACCGCCTCTAGTGGAATGCCGTCTTGTTTTCGATGAAGCGTCCGATTTTGGTGCTTTGCCGCCTGTAACATCTCTTCAATCATATTGAGAAAAAAAACGCAGCTTGCATTTTGCCTAATTTCTTCCCCTACCGTAGCTTTTGGGACATTTCCCCATCCGATAGCTTATCTTTTGCTCACTGCGCTGAACTTAGGTCTCCCAGATAGGCGATTCGCGCCTGGCCGTGCGCATGAGACCCCTCTTTGGTCGTCTTGGCGCAAGGTAAATATAAGGTAATTTTTATCTGGTTGCTCGTTTTCTTTGTCCTCACGGGGCATCAGTTCTTGCCTAAGTTGTTCCTTATTAACGCACATCATTCGAGCACCGCTTCCACGTCGTATCCATAAGGGCTTGCAAACGCACTCTTCTGGCGTGTTTTGTGATCTTCTGAGTTGCCTTCTTCGTCCATTACTATCTCATCCTTAAGAGAGGGGTTTTCGCTAAACGCTGTAATTCTAAGAAGAATAAGGTAGGCCGTCATCTTCTTTAACTCAATGTTGGTGTTACTACTTTCCTTGGCCTGATCTGGTCTAGTTAAGCGAAATTCTCTAAGAGTGCGTCAAAGTGTTCTACTGTATTTTTCTTCGTCTTAATAATATTGGCCACAAAATTGCCTTCCGTTTTGCACTTCTTGCACTCCTATGGCTTTTTCAACAAGACCATTCGCATCTTGCTTAATTTGCGGCTCAACTTTTCGTTTTTACGAGAGACTAGGGAGAGGGCTTTTGCCTGTAAAAAGGAGAAGGACTCCCGGCAGCCCCTCTAAATCACGCAACCGGTAAACCAGGCTTCAGAAAACCGGCCCTAGAATGATCTCCGGCAGTGTTTCGCGCGCCCGGTCCCCTATAAGCAATCTTATAATTAAACAGCTGTACGATTATAATTTCCATCGGCTTGCCCATGGTCTTTGGCAGGCAGGTGGGTTGATAATCAGCAGGGTATTAGGATTAAGACCACATATGCCTGTTTCAATTTCTGTAAAAACCGTTTCTCCATAGGCCAGGCCAAACTTGGATAAGAATTCGTGAAAATATTAGTTGTCCCTGGGAATAATCCGTTGGGGTCCGGGATCTTGTTCAATGTTAGCGGAATTCGTGCGTACTTTGTACTCCTCGTCCAAAGTGATCTCCGGCCATCGTTTGGAGGTCGTCTATGGTCACCATTTTTATCCCCGCCTGGGACTCTATAACTCCTACTACCGAATATCTTTGCAGTTTTAGTATTTCACTTGGCCGCTCCAGGCTAATTAGTCTTATCATGTTTTCAGGTGTGTTGAATTGGCTCCATTATCTCTTAAAATGCCTATTTTTATGTTCCCTTTTTCTCACTACACGTGGGGTGCCGAAAAATAAATCCAAACCAGCTCATCCGGCCATGTGAATAGTCGCGGTGACTGCCCGATGTCTTCCGACCGTTGAGTGCATGGTTTCCGTATAGGTTGCGCCCCGTGACACCGGCCTTCGTTGGGCCGGGATGAGTTTAGTTCTTCGACGTGTCATCGCACAGTTACAGGTGATGCAATCTATTTTATTTTGTATCTTAAACCAGAAATGTTATCTGAAATCAGAAAGAGAGCTGTTGGATGTTATCGTAGTAAACGCAACAATTTTACACTAAATTAATCTTTGGAGTACACGGTTTGTTGTACTTATGTCTGCTTTGATATTTCTACAACACCAAAAATTCTACGTTATTTTTGTAGAGCTTTACACAGACATGACCGCACCGAACGAAATTGAAGCCACCAGTATTTTTCTTGGTATACAAAAATCCAACTTCTTTAAGGCAAAGAGGTAAGTCTTTTACGGTGGGTGCGATCTCGGCGATGGCCGGCCCCAACTAATGATATCAACGACTGATGCCAAGACTTCATCTAAGCGGCGACTAGCTTTCGCTCTTAGAAAATCGCTCAGGTGCTGGGGTTGTAATATATATGCCATCACGCTACCGACGCGGGGTGGCGGAATGCCTTAACGAAATTTAAGCAATAAAGATATCTCAAGTACAACTTTAAGTATGTTCGCGCAGTTAAAATGCGGAGCACTTCCCTGAGCTTCTCTAGCTCGCGACTCGAGCGATTCACCGAGTGGGCAAATCGCTGTCCTTCAGACCGTCGGGCTTCTCAGCGAGTGTCACACTCGCGCCTCATTTATTGTCCTTAAACGATCTTTTTTTCCTTATCTGGTGTCTTGAAGCAGACGATAGGCTGGTCAGCGTCATGTTACTTCGCCCACCATCCGATGCCTCTACTTGTGAGTTATCAAGCGCCAGCTCGGTGCTAGACTGCCAATTATAATGTTAGCAATCGCAGTTAATTATCTCTTGTACCGGTGACCCCTTGCAGGTTTTATTGGATTTGCTAATTCCTGAAGTGCCGTGGCTGATAGGGCTAGTACTCTCTAAGCGCACTTCCTCATCAAGTATTGAGTTAAAAGAGCTAAATGCTTGGAATACGGATTAGAGATTTTAGTTTGTAGATCCGGTCTGCTTTATAACATTCCCACCCCCCAATCCCCGACTTCGATTCCAAGCTGGTAGGCGCGCTATCGGAGGATAAGCTCCTTGAGACCAGCGAAAACAGGTATTGGCAGGAGGAGAGATGATTCGTCTCAATAACACCGACTGGCCCGAGGGCGTCATGTTAGAACATCGCAAATCAACAGTTTTGATTCGCGGTCGATCCTGACCTTAAGAAACCGTAATGTGTGAGGCATTCCTGTTTCTTACGGACAGGTTCTCGCACGATCTACAGCCGGTGTAAGCAGTCATCTTCAAGAACAGCGATGCACTCAATGGACTATGTGGCCCGCTGGCCAGACAGCGCCCTCACTCTAAAAGTCTTACAGATGCTAGTTAAGAAGGCCTTGAAGCTCTTGCATAGTTAGGATCTTTCACTTGAAGAAGGTAGAGAGGATACTCGCGGTAAGATAGAAGGCAGCCCAAACCGCCGCTCAACCTGCAACAAAGCCTCCCGGAGGACCGAAAGTCTCCGGGGATTGGTATAGAAAGCTTGGCAAAGCTCTACTTTGGAGAGATAAGCTCCATGACCTGGGCCAGAATGCCTCTTGAGTGGGGGGGGGGGGGGGAATACAAGGGATTTTAATGCCGCCAGCGTAGCATGGAGCAGTCTTGTGATGTATGACAGAGCAAGGCATCGTTATTAATGAATGGCCATTGTTGTAAATGTGCTTGGCAATAGTCAACGTGGGTGATTCTTCCACATTTGTGAGTATATCTTAGTCAGCGCACACAGTTTTTTGCTTGTTTTTATTTGGGGGCATAGAAAAATAATGCACTATCGATTGCACTATCGATACTGGCAACCAATAGCACCTAGTATGGGACTTGCGTGCTCCACCGGCTCTCGTGGGTCGTTGCCCCAACTAACGAACAGAAAAGGAGGGCTTGGACCACAAAGTACGTAAGTGGCTTCCAGTCCGGCCCGTCATACTAACGTCAGAGTTCCGGTACCAGCAACCGAAGCCAGTTCGCTCGGGACTCTTCTGAGCCGGGAGTAACTCATTCGAGAGCGAACGTATCAAGCGTTGTCTCTCATAGACCAGGAGATCCCAGTAAAGCCGGCGAACCAGGATAAAGGCCGCCCCTGCGCTCACCGTCCAGTACGTTCGGCAAATCCAAAGGGCTACGGCGCGCTGCGCCTCGCAAAGAGCTCGTCTGTTGCGAGCGGTGCGTAGTGCTGGGTCGGCCCACGCCGGCGCTACGTACATTGCCGAGGATTTAGCGCACACAGATCTGACTTTAGCAGACGAGGCAGCCTTTTTGCTGGTCGCGGTACGAAGGACTTTAGCTAAACCGGAAGCTCTACAAGGGTTCTAGCATTTAGGTAGGATCGAAAATTTGCAGGAGCGCTACTGTGAGGCAAGATTCGCATTCAAAACGCTGATCGCCAAAAGCAAAAATTGACTAGGCGTAGGTTTCCCGAAATCTTCACATCATCGACAACGACTAAGATGCTGCAAAACGGCGTATTCCGTCCCAGTGGATGACAGCGGACATGGTCCTCAGACCTAAACCAGCGTGTCATGGCTGCAGGACCACGGCGGCCCTGTTTAACTTCGTAAAAAAGATCTCCTGAAACTTTCTGGGGAGGAACAAGTCGAGACAATGTTCGACGGGGCACTCGACCAGACTACTAAAAAGGCTACATTTACCAGAACGAATGTGGCGAAGCGCCGACAAGGGCTCTCTGCAATGTGGCATCGGCAACGATCAAGGGTCTTTTGCCTCACAAAGCAGTCGACCACATGGTATCATCGGTAAAGGGGCTGTAGTGGGGTCGATGCTACCTGGATGCCATTATGCGGCTTAAGACAAACGCTAAGAAAGAAGATAGCCAAGGCAAATAACGAGGGGGAGCCTAGGAGTACGCCAAAGAGGAGCGGGTCAAGACAAAGATCCGATGGAGGGAAAAGGCAGCTAGGCCCTCAAGGTAATATAAACGCATCCAATTCCCTCGGTAGGAATGGTGCAGGCAAAGCGCGCTGGAAAAGCAATACTTTTCCTTCAAGGTGTTGAAGAACTGCCACGCATTTCCAAGACTGACCCTTATATAAATAAAAACATACTACAACAAACTATTAGCTCATCTCGAGACAAGGGTATTGACGTATATTTTTCTTTTTCTTCGATTTAATGCAGCTTGCCACACAGGCTACCAAGAAAGCAGTAATTGCTGTGGCAAGTCTTACAGCCTAATACCAAGAACTAAAGCGGTTCTGGCAAGCAAAGGAGGTTGTTGATCACGGTTGAAAATGCTATACGTGCACTGAAATTAAAAAAGCACTCATAGTGCGTAGATTCGAAGGGTGACAGTTATTTATCCATAGGTGTCCAACCACTCCTTTACAAATGCCAGTGTTACTGACTTTCCTTTATGTCGCGTTTGTCTAGAAAGAAATGTAAGGCATTGTTTCGATTGCAGTTTATATAAATATTTCTAATAGTCTTGGATTGTTAAATAAGCACCCAATCATTTGCTATTGTTCGATTTTGCGGGGGCGTGTTAGCCCTTCTGCTGTGCCTTCATTAGCTGGAAATAACACTTGCTAACGTCCGTCATTCTCTCTAGTGCCTCAAGACCACCCACCTGTGTCCCACATCATAAAATCAACCATGTCTTGCGTTGTTCTCCGGATCAATGCCGACTGTTACAGACTAATGCGGAACGAAAACAAATTCATATTACGAAATAAATAGCGTACAGCTTCCGTATTTATTCACAATACTGTTCTTGCGTAGATAGAGCTCATATTTGTTTTCTCGATGAAGATAACTGGATCTGTTTATATATATATATATATATATATATATATATATATATATATGAAAATGACTCTCTTTCCGGCGTCGGTCCGCTGGCGCGCGACTTCCGCGCGCTGCGGGGACCTTCACGTGCCCACTTGAGAGTTAGTCAAACGGTGTAAACTCCCAATAGTAACTTTCCCGAGGTCACTTTTGTTGGCGCGGGAGGCAATTTTGTCGTGGCCTATTCGAGGGCTGTTAAGCCTACTTTAATATACGGGGGAAGTGTGCTGCACGTGGAACCCGGGCCGGACGGTTAATGCCCTGGGCTTTAGCAACCTGGGAGTACCGTCCGGGACGCCTGCTGCCTTGGCTTAATAGGCACAATGAGAGCGAGTTAGCCATGTGAACGCAGACCGCCTGTCAAGAGGACCATCTGGCTCCGCTGCTGCCCTTCGCAGCGGTTGGGAACCCCTGCTCTGGAGTGGTCGAGCCTCCCCTCGGGGGGGTGGTGTATATTCTAGGGTGTAACGCGGAATCGCGAGGTGATCGCGTCTAATCGGTAGGGCGGAGTAGTGTGGAGCCTCCATACCGAACCTCGATAGGGGGGAGGGTGGGGGAGCCGCTGGCCTGTCTATTCGGGCTGGCGGGCACTCCCGCAATATGTCCGCGCGTAACCTTCGCGGGCGGCGGGAGTGTAAGTATCTCTCTCTTTTGCTAAATATATATATATATATATATATACATTTTTTACGCTCTGACAACCACGCTTTAGATGCTCATAATGGGCTATGTTGCCTGTGGTACGATGACGTCTAATTGCATCTATCGTCATCGCGTTCTCGTACTGGATTTATCTTGGCTTTCTCCGGCAGAGGTATGTAACAGCAGGGTAATAACAACCACGTCTGACAAATGCAACCAGCAAGGCCGGGGCTCGAACTTGCGATTGTTTTACGGAGTATTTCCGCTCTCGAGAGCAGTGTGGGGCTCGACCCTGGCGGTTGGATGTTGGTCCGCCAAGACTACTACCCACTAAACACACCTCCCCCCTTAAGCCTCACTCTCTAATGGCCCAGATATCCATCGAACAGTACTATGGGCCATTAGGAGAAGTGGCGAGCGCTTAACGGCTAATTTGGCCGAGGTCACTCACGGGTTCCCCCACCAGTCTGACGTGCTTGTCCCAACACCTGCGAACCCGTTTGATTAGAAGCCACGTCATCTGTTGATGTCGTAAGCGCTATCCGTTCTCTTCTGTACCTGCCAAGCTTCGCTTTCTTTTTCATCCCCGCAGTTGCCATTTCCTCGCCCAGCCTCCATGCCGATGCTGTGCTGCATATGTACTCCACAAACGTTCTCATGTTACTTCTCAGCGGGTCTGGTATCCCGACTCCTTGTTTTCCTGCTTCTTTGGCCGATCTCAATTGTAGCAGCGCTATGGCGGTTGTCCTTGCCTGCTCTAGTCCCTTGCATTTTAAGAGAGTGTGCTTGGGGTCATCGTTGATGCCGTCTACACAGTGCACGCAGGTTACCGAGGGAGCTTTTTATAAAAAAAATAAATGTAAAGATCACATGTGGTTCTGACGGGATTTCAGTAGGAATTACCCAGGCGTTGGGAAAGGAGTACGTACATTATCTAGGGAAGCAATTTAGTAATATATTTAGAGGGGCAGACTCCTGGAGGGTTGTCGCAAGGAAAGGCCAATCACAATTACACCCCTAACGTATCAAATATTTATGCAGGTGTTTAAGCGTAGAGTACAGCGTATTCTAGAGGAAATGGCAATGCGGAATGGGAAAAAGGTATAAATTAGGTAATCATATTTTGTTCATTAAGTCAGGATGTGGAAGCATCGAGGTTGCAGGGACAAAGGTATGTGGCAGGATTTTTAAAACATATGATGTGGTGGACAAAACAGTTGTATCAAAATATGTTAGAGGAGGGTTTTGAGAGAAACTGGGTGAAGTTACTAAAATAAATTTACACGAATAACACTGTGTGAGTAATAATAATAATAATAATAATAATAATCATCATCATCATCATTATCATCATCATAATAAACTAGAGAGTTTGTAGTCGCTAAAGGGGTCAGACAAGCCTGTACGTTGCCATCGGTATAATTTTCGAAAAAAAGCGTAAAGGATTAACAGAACGGGTTTAGGATGGCAAGTAGGGGAAAAGAATGTTTTCATCAAGACACCCGTGTTGCTGTTTGCTGCCGATATGGTAGTATTAGGGCGGGACACTAGCGAAGTTTAACAAATGCTGAATGCATGTGAAAAAGCAGCGAGGAACTAGACATGGCGCTTAATAAAAAAGTGCAATTTTAGTATTAAATAGGGTTAGGGGGGGGGGGAGAAAGCTTGTATTACAGGGGAAAATTTAGCCATAAAAGTCAGTACAAGTATATTGTGTGTACTAGTTGAGAAGCAAGTATGTACTAGTTGAGAAATTAAATTATTTCTTGTCATAATAATGGACCCGATTTTGCTGTGACCATTCATGACTTTTAATAAATAATAACATAAATAATTTAATAAATTCCACGTGGTATACTAAGAGATGCCAAAGGAAAAGCTAATGAGTAATCCTATAATTAGAGAACATAAAGCACGTTTTTAATTGATTAAACAACATTCCCGAAGGATTCTGCATTCCGCAAGGTCCATGCGTTAGGAAACTCCAACCATGTAGTCCTATACTGACATACACGCAACAGGCTTGAACTGGTCCCATATACAGAAACAAAGCTTTAGTTTAAAATTGGATAATCAGTTTCAGGTTCACCATGGCACCCTACTAGGATATTCCGCTTTGCAAGCTGGTCCTTAAACATAATTGAATATAACTTTGTTCTGTCCACCATATCAAATGATTTTTTTGAGATTTAAAATTCCTGCCACACACCCTTGCCCCCGCAATCTCGATGCTTTCACGACCTGGCATAATAATCAAATTTAATCATCTAGCTTATAAACGTTCTTAAATCCGCACTTCCAGTCCCCTTTTTTCTCATTAGTCTCTAGAATACTCTGTACTCTACCTTTAAATACCTGCATGAATATCCGATACGTTATAGGTGTAATTGTAATTGGTCGCCTAATTTGTAAAGTGTCGTTATCTACCCCCTCCTTGCGAAGAAGATAATCTATTTTCTTGCGCCTGTAAATATATTCGTAAATTGCTACGTTAAATAATACACGTACTCCTTTCCCAATGCCTGGATAATCCCTTCTGAAATCCCACTAAAACCACACGCCGTTTTTGGACTAATTATCTTTACCGTATCATCTGCTGTGGTCGTAATCATCGTGCGAGTTAATTCTAATTTCTCAGACATCTTGTCCCTGTTATTATCCTGATATTCCCCCTTCCTTATGAACAATTCTTAATAGCTGTTCATCTTGTTTGGTCGTGTTGCTTAGCGCTCTATATACCCCATAACTATCCATACTGTCCCCTTCAGGTGTATCTCTATAACCACTAGGTCCTTCATTTTGACGTTACCAACTTCTTCGCATAAAATAGCATCTCTGGTTAATATTTCAACTCCCGGAAGGCTGCTTTCCCTATTTCGTATTTGGTCTTGTACTATACCAGGCGGCACTTCATCCCACACGCATGCATTTCTGTTACTGTCGTTATATCAACTGACCTTATTTTTAAAAGTTTATATAATTTTTCCCACTTACCTCTTCGTCTCCACTCTCATTTAAACATAGCAACCCGTTCAAAAGGCACATCAATCTTACGTTTTTCTTTTTGCTCTACTTCCTGTTTTAGATCTTATGTCAACATGTACCTCCTTATTTTGCTACCTTTGATTGCCAACCGCCTGACGACCTTTAATGCCCCCCCACCCCGATCTCCGCTGCTCTTGTGCGTTCGTTCTACCACAGGAGGCACCTTTTAATTTTTGATCTCCCTTGTACCTGTATTCCATAATCGTGTCCTGCACTTCCCTGTATCCGTAGTGAGTCTCAGGTCTCTTCTGTCCCTGTATCTGTTGTCTCATCCGATGTGTGGTGTGTCTGCCACCTAACGTGTCCCACCCACATGTAAACACGCCCACCCACCTTTACTGGCTAGTAAAGAAGGGCAGAAAGAACAACTGTGGAAACTTAGTCTTGTGACTATCCTCAGTTGCTACAACTGCAGCGGAGCGCACGCAGCCAACTCGACGGCATGCCCGACCTACCGGCAGAAGATCAAGGACTCCAACGATGGCGCTCCACGCTCCCGACGGGCGACAGCGAAAGCGGTGTCTCAGACCCCCATCCTGGTCGAGTCAGACACGGATGAGAACCACATGTCGGCCGCGGATGAGGAATCCGCTGCCGGAGGCTTTTCCAACGCTCTCCGCTCCGGAGACAAGCGAAGGCAAAAGAGGCGCCGGAGCCCCGGCAACTCACCCCTAAACCTGAACGTCAAGACTGCGGTTAAGGCCCAGAGGGTTGAGCACACCAGCCCCCCAAAGCATAATGCTTAAAGTCCTCCAGCTGAACTGTAACCGAAGCCGCGCGCCGCACTCCCTGCTCGAAGAAATCGCGACCAGACGCGGGGCGGACTTGCTTCTATAGAGCGAACCAAACCGCAATCTGGCGCGATCGAAAGTCGCATGGGTGACAGATGCGGATGCCGACACGGCCATCATCGACTGCACCGGAATCATCACTAGACACGGAAGCGGGAAGGGATTCTCATGGGCGGAGGTGGGCAAGGCGGGCAGGTTTTACTCCTGCTACGCAAGCCCAAACGCCCCCATCGAGGAACTGGAGGCCTTTC
Organism: Dermanyssus gallinae; assembly: GCA_003439945.1. Taxonomy (NCBI): domain Eukaryota; kingdom Metazoa; phylum Arthropoda; class Arachnida; order Mesostigmata; family Dermanyssidae; genus Dermanyssus; species Dermanyssus gallinae. Next base: position 77,259 of record QVRM01000687.1, on the reverse strand, counting down.
TGAGCGAGCTGCGAAGCTCGATCAGGGGGGCCGTAAACCTCCCGGTGTACGTGTGCGGAGACTTTAACGCAGCTAGCACGGAGTGGGGTTCGACGGTGATCGACGGAAGGGGCCACAAACTCCTCGAGTGGATGGCCGAGCTGGACCTCACGACAGTGAACGACGGCGTTGAGCCGACATTCGTAGGGACGCGAGGTTCCTCTTTTGTCGATCTTACAATGGCTCAGACCACGCAAGCGACACGGATCAGCGGGTGGCAAGTGCTAACCAACGAGATGACTCTGTCGGACCATCAAACGATCGAGTTTTACGTGGACGCACCCCTGCCACCCCGACCCCGCCCCCGGGATAAACTACGTTTTCAGGGGCGCGTTTCGACGATTGAGGCCATACGGACCGAGCTCGCTCGTTCAGGCGCCCCCGCTGACGCCGAGGGACTGCAACGGCTCCTGGAGTCGGCCTGCGCAACTGCCAGGGTCCACCCAAAACGGCGCCACCAGGTGTCCCCGAAACACTGGTGGACGGAAGAGATCGCCGGAAGGAGAAGGGACTGCCTCCGAGCCCGCCGCGAGGTCAAGACGCTACGTTCTCTAGTGGGGGATAACGATGACCGGATGGCGAGAGCTGTCGGGGAGCTCCGGAAGTGCCGTGCCTTGCTACGGCGAGAAATCGCCAAAAGTAGGGAACGCGCATGGAAAGAGTTCCTGGATAGCGTGGAACAAGACACATGGGGCAAGCCGTACAAGCTCGTTCGGGGGAAAATCAAGGGAAGGTGCGAGACAACGTTAACTACCGACGAAAGGAAAGCAGCCCTCGAGCAACTATTCCCGAGGCAGCCCGAATTTGATCGAACCCCGTACGAGCGACCTCTGACTCATGACGAGGAAGCACCCCCGGTAACACGCGCCGAGATCATCCTGGCTGCTGAGAGAATAAAACCTGGCAAGGCTCCTGGCGAAGATGGGGTACCACCGGCGGCCACCAGGGTGCTCCTAAAGGAATTCCCTGACATGGTCGCCGAGGTGTTCACGGGGCTGATTCGGAGAGGAGCCTTCCCGACGTCGTGGAAACGCGCCGAGGTGGTGTTGCTGCCGAAAGGCAATGGGTCGTTCCGGCCCATCTGCTTACTAGGCACACTCGCGAAGGCCTTTGAAGCGGTGATCGAGGCACGGCTACGGCGGCACGCCGAGGAATTTGGACTCCTGTCGGATGGGCAGTTTGGCTTCCGGAAAAACCGGTCTGTCCTCTCTCCTATCCACAGGGTCCTGTCCAAGGCGGAAACCCTCCGGAAAGCAACGCGTAAAACCCGGGAACTGTATCTGGTCATACTACTCGACGTACGTAACGCGTTCAACTCCCTTCCATGGAAGGTGATTCTGCGAACGCTGAGAGCCAGGAGAGTCCCACAGTACCTGACTAGGATGATCTCGGACTACCTAAAGGAGAGGGGCCTAACCAGCGCCGGGACAGAGCTAACTATGACGGCGGGGGTGCCACAGGGATCGATCCTTGGTCCACTGCTGTGGAATCTGGCGTACGACGGAGTTCTGCGGCTCAGAGACCTCCCCCCCGGAGTTGACCTGCTGGCCTATGCAGACGACGTTGCGGTGACAGTCCAAGCGCGAAGTCCCGGCGAACTGGAAACCAAGGCCAACCTGGCCCTGTGGGAAATTTCGCTGTGGATGAGGCAAAACGGGCTCGAACTCGCCCCGGAGAAGACGGAGGCCGCCCTCCTCGTCGGCAAAAAAGCCTGCCGCGACCTGGATATCCGACTTGATGGTACGGCGATAAAGACGTCCAAAGTTGTACGATACCTTGGCATGCACCTGGACCGTGGACTGCGAGGGTCGCCTCATATACGGATCGCGGCGGCGAAAACGACGAAGGCTGCCGGACAGCTAGCCAGGATCATGCCTAACATTCGAGGACCCAAGGAGGGCAAGCGCCGCCTGCTGGCAAGCGTCGGCGAATCAATCATGCTTTTTGGAGCACCGGTCTGGGCGGAATCTACGCTCCGGACCGAGTGCAATAGAAACACGATGATGAAGGCCCAGCGCATACTTGCTCTCCGGACGGTCCAGGCCTACCGGGACGTTAACGGAGAGGCGGCGTGTGTCCTTGCGGGCACAACCCCGTGGGACCTCAAGGCCGAGGAGAGGAGAAGGAAATGGGCGGACCCGACACTCGCCGCAGAGCAGCAGAAGGCCGAAACATTGCTCGCGTGGCAGGCCCGGTGGGACACGGTAGTCGGAAACCGACCCGGCGCCTCCACACGCGAAATCATTCCGGACATAGGAGAATGGATCAACAGACCAGGTGGCGGCACGACGTACTTTATGACGCAGTTCCTGACTGGCCACGGCGACTTCAAACAGTACCTGGCCAGGTTTAAGGATATTGCTGCAAGCTGTACACTGTGCCCCGCCTGCGACGTGGACTCCCCACTGCACACCCTGCTACTATGCAGTGCGCTGCAGGACGTCCGAGCGGAGCGGATGGATCAACAACTAGCCCGAGAGCTCGGCGCACACGGAATGAGAGGCTTCGTCAGGTATATCTGCGCGTCGGAGGAGCACTGGCACAAAGGAGCCCAGCTTGCGGAAGAGCTGCTGAAACGCAAGGACCACCTGGAGCGGGCAAGGATCGCCCGGCTGGCCGCCACGGCGGCCCAGCAAACCTGAGGACTAACCGCGGGATAAGACAAGGTTGGCGATAAGCGCCGACTGCTGGTCCCTGCAAGGGTGCTATTCGAAGTAATATTCAACTTTAGTACGGAATGGCATCCCCAAGATACTTACCGGTTGGGGGTTTAGTCAGTAAGAATCTGACACTACCGCGGCGAATACCAACGTATCGCCCGGTGTCTTATGCAAGATTTACCTTCAACCTCAGGTTATAAAAAAAAAAAAAAAAAAAAAAATCTTGTGACTATGTTAAATTAAAACTTCAACGTCCAGAAATACATGCAGAAATATCTGAAGGTTATTTAGTTGACCTCTACTGCTTTAGGCGTCACCGGGAGGCGGCTCGCCCAATATTGGCTTGCTAAATCTATGCCAAGGTATTTATTCAATATTTTAAGGTCCGCAAGTAGGGCAATATGAGGCAATAGATCGTCTAGAAGCACCAGTTACATTCCTGTGTAAGCAAACTTGGTAATTTTAGCCTAGAACAGCCATGATCTACACCACTCGGCAAGCGATCCCAAAATTGAGATCGCGTTGCCCAGCTAGGACGTCAATGGAAAGTCTCTGGCGTAAAAATTGTGCGGCTCTCCTGTCCCTAGTAGTTACCTTCAAACGTTCGCCGAATTTAGTATGTAGCCTCTCATTTAGGGGCTCGGTTGTCCCAAGGTCTCGAAGGCAACTGGGCTAAAGTTCTGGAATCTTGTCAGTTCGGCGTATTTGTTCATCTTGTTCTTTTCTGCTAGAATCGCGGCGTGACCAGCTCTAAGTGAACCGAAACCAACCATTGAGGGAGAAAGTGAGTCGGTTACGGTGGCGTCCCATGTGAGGGTCCGGCCTCGTTCAAAGCTACTAATTGACATTTGCAGCTAAACCGTATAAGCATGGTTCCATCGGGTATTCCTGACTGTTTTTTTTATTCTTCTTCACTACAAAAGGTCGCGTATTTCTGGCGTAAAAAATACACGATTCTATTATCTCTGTTGTAATCTTCAAACATTAACCAAATTTAGTAAGTGGTACTTTAGTCCTGAGGGGGGTTGGCTTGTTTGTTCGTTTTGTTGTTCTCTACTAGAGTTGCAGCACGACCAGCTCTAAGTGAACAGACACCGATTATTGAGGGTGAAAGTCAGTCGGTTACGGTGGAGTCCGATGCAAGGGACCGGCCCCGTTCAAAGTGCATGAGAATCACTCTGCCGGGACGCTTGCCGCCGCTTCTGGTTAGTTAAGTTACTTCCAACGTGCCTGGGCCTGCCATGTGGAGCCTTGTTTGAGGTCGCAGACGCAGCCAAAAACCTAATGTGTGGCGGCAACTATTGCAGGGAGTGCTAATATTGCCGGGTCTGGTAAGCCAAGATCCCTTAGCTATTGGTAAACAAACTGTCGCTTAGCTGTATCGTCCAGTTCAATATTGAGCAGGTTGGTTACCGTATCGGCTGAAAGTTCACTGACGAGCTGTGGCTCGTGCGTCATCGTCAACGTCGTCGTTTTATCAATAAGGTCGATACCCCTCAGGATATGAGTCAGGCGTGTGTCTTAGTAAGGGTTTATCAGCAGGTAAAGGTCACTATGGTATTCTATTAGGAGTAGGCGCTCTAAAGCGGTACGCAGTTGACCCAGCCACTTTTGCAGCACGGCGGGTGGATATTTTGCTGAAATAGGGGTACACCTAGAAGCTCTACATTGTTTGCGTTAAGTATCTTGCAGCCTGTAACCTGCGCGTGAGGCTGTCGAAGGTTGTTGACTCTAAGTCGGCATTCCCTATGAAAAGTTCTTATTTCGAGGGGTTCAGGGCCATATATAACATGCTTATTGGGCTTTCGAGCAGTTTGATTAAATCGTTAACTGCCAGGCAAAACAAAGATAGACCAGAAGGGGTCTTTCTTTTACATACTTGTTTCGGACGGCACTATTCAGTCAGGTGTGACAAAGCAAGTTGGATGGAGAACTCAACATAATGGTACATGTCTGGGGTGCAGTACCTGACTTTCCTTAGCAAGTGGTCTCTCTTTACTGTATTCAAAGCATTAGAAAAATCCAGCTTGAGGAAGTACGTGAGTCAAGTCCTGGAGACCAGGAAAGAGTAAGTTGTATAGACTGTTTCTCTACCCGGCTCCACCTCAATTGTAGGTCGTCTATGCGGTGTATGAGCGGTCCTGTGTTAACTCTTATCCTGACTTTCAAAGCAATCCTGCGTAGACATGATGATCATGCTATGAGTCGGATTTCGACACATTTCTTATATATATATATATATATATATATATATATATATACAGTCCCTGAAAAAAATATAGGGCCACCCACTTTTGCCACATTTCACGCATTTATTATAACCAAATGTGTAAAGATCACAGTGATACATGCTCACAGAGTAACAACGAGGACTTCTATCGACATTTGGGGTCTCGGATTACTTTGAACCACGAGATTTCCACATTTGGCACAGCTGCACCGCGAAAAAATGATAATGTCACTAGCAAGATGCATGTATTAACGAGTGAATTAAACGGAATAACGACATTTGGGCTCATTTAACGGCTCGACAGAAACGAAGGCAGACCTCCTACCAGAAGTTTTTTCTTTGTTGAAACGATAGGCTTAGGCTGGCGCCTCATGGGTGAAGAAAAGGCCCATATCAAGGCTTATAAAGACATCGGCCTCTCTAATCGCAAAATTTCCTGTCAATTGGGGCGTTGTGCCCAAGTAGTAAATAACTTTGTTCATTTAGGTAAAAAATACGCCGTAAAAAAGGAGTTCCGGGCGTCCAAATTTTATTTCGGAACGAAACAAGCTGCAATTCTGAAGAAAGCGTCGAACTCTACGCCCCCGGCGAGGGCAATTGCGGCAGCGGCCGACGTGCAAACGAAAGTGCGAAATTGTGCAAAGCTTCCTCAGGAAGACAAATTGGCAAAAACACAAGAAAAAACAACGATTGACCGCAGACCGATGAAAGCTCGTCTTGACTTCGCCCACGATAAAATGTGATGGACCACTGAGTGCCCACGATACGATGAGATGGACCACTGAGTGACACAGAGCGCTCCTTTCGAATGAAAAAAGTTTAACTTTGATGAATCGGATTGATTTTACTATTATTCGCACGATATCCGCAAGGAAGAACGAATTTTGTCAAAACGTCACTTAGGTGGCGGTTCAGTGGTGATCTGGGCTGCTGTCGGATATTATACAAAGTCGTCGATTGTGTTTTTAGACGGTCGTGTTTATTCGACGCGATACGGGGATTTGCTAAAAGAGCAATCGGCGCATTTTAAACTGATGGGATGGCCAGACTTCGTTTTTACACACGATAATGCCCCGATTCACACCGCCAGGCTGATCGGAAGCTGGTTCGACCAACGTCACATTGAATTCCTTCGCTAGCCTGCACTCTCTGATCTTAATATGATCCAGAATGTGTGCAGCTGGCTCGAACAAAAAGTTTACACGGATAAAAAACAATTTTCGAGGCTTGGGACGAGCTCTTGCAAAACGGCATCTAAAATTCGTTTAACACTATACCAAACCGCACTTTTGAGGTTATCTGACTTAATGGGAAGTTCACTGAGTACTATGTATAGTCTAAATGCCGTGAAATTAGCCCAAATGCCATTGATCTGCTTGATTAATTTGTTAAAACAGGTATCTTGCTAGTGGCCTTATAATTTTTTCGCGGTGTAGCTGTGCCAAATGTGAAAATCTCGTGGTTCAAAGTAATCCGAGACCCTAAATGTCGATAGAAGTCTTCGCTGTTACTCTGTGAGCATGTATCACTGTGATTTTAACACGATTGGTTATAATAAATGCGTGAAATGTAACAAAAATGGGTGGCCCTATATTTTTTCAGGGGTTTATATATATATATATATATATATATACATATATATATATATATATATATATATATATATATATATATATATATATATATATATATATATATATATATATATATATATATATATATATAAGAAATGTGTCGAAATATAAATATATATATATATATAAGAAATGTGTCGAATCCGACTCATAGCATGATCATCATGTCTACGCAGGATTGCTTTGAAAGTCAGAATAAGAGATAACACAGGATTGCTCATACACCGAATAGGCGACCGACAATTGAGGTGGAGCCGGGTAGATATTATATTAAAATAAAGTTTGATTCAACAAAATAATTGTATTATTTTGCGGCCTTCTCTACGCTTTGTGGTTATATATATATATATATATATATATATAAGTGGAGTGCCAGAAAACTTAGAGAAGGCCGCAAAATAATACAATTATTTTGTTGAATTAAACTTTTTATAGTAATATTCAGCTTTGAAACACACTAAAACGTTCACTTTTGACTATTATCTATCGCATAAATATTTTTACACCTTGGTTAACTGACAGTTAAGATTAACTGTGTTTATGGCCCAAAAGCGCTCATATAATTTACCTTTTGATTAAGCGCGCCAGTCGTTGGAATACCAGCTTTACTTAGGGTTCATATAATCGTTACGTAGTAGAAGCTATTGTGCGATAAGAGTATTATATAATTTGACAAGTGTTTCAACAATTGTTCTTTGAGTGGTTCACAATCAAATTACTATTTGCTCCTCGTTGCCGTAAGGCCATAAACAAAGCAGGTGACACCAGTCCAAAATGAGATAGTGGTAAAGCCATTTAAATGAGGGCTAAAAAATACAATATTTTAAATTTGGTTTTGTGGTAACGATATAACCTTGATCAGTTGAGTTGTCTTTAATTTGATTGTTTTGCTGATTTTAATGTACGAAAATGTACGAGATGACCAGAAACGATCTTGCGCGATCCACTTGTGCTGCTCTTAAGATGGCTTTCTTGCCATTATCGCTGTTGCTTAACAAGATGTTCCGGAAAACATTATACGACCTTGTTTCATTTGTTTGGGTGTGATAATGTGACAAATAGGCCATCTCGAGGAACAGTCAATTTATCTTAGACGAATTCGATTTATAATCCTGGGCGAAAACAGGAGTTCTCGTCGTTACTCTATAATTTGCCTAAAGTTCGCATCATTTGAGTCGGAGGCAACCCCCTCTCTTAAATATTGGGTGAATCATACTAGCACTAGCTTTCTGAGCTGATTCCGTTTTGGTCTACGCAGATGTTTAAAGAAGCGACTAGTATCTACATACATTATTGCAGATGTAAGACGTTGGTGCTGAGACTATTTGTGTCAAAATTGGATATGTCGTTTTACTAGCTAGTGATTGAAATGTGCTTCAATCAGTTTGTCATTCGTTAACTAATGGACTTGTGTCCGTGGCTTTTTAACGCTTTGTCGGTTTGTAACGCTTGTATTTGTCACGGCTTGTAACGCTTACTCTCTCTTACAACATTTTTTAAGTGCATTTTACCGACTGTCAGTTCTTCTAGAATGCACTTCGCCTGAGTCCTAAATTCGCATATTCGTTCGCATAGTCACCTTCAAGTACTGCATTCTTGGCTTAGGATTTTAGCGCAAAACGCTAACTATTGTTAAATCACAGACTGTTGAGAATGGATTGTCATATTGGTACGCATGTGGCAATTTTTTTTCTTGGTGAGAGGGGAAAATGCTTTTGCGCACGCCCAAAGCGGGTCGTGTGGAACTCGATGCCGATGTTGTTGGCATAATACCCATGAAAAACCTCTCACCTAAATGGCCTCAGAAAGAGGCGAGGAGCTGGAACCATTCTGTAATACTACTTCAACCTCTACGCATGTGGCAACTAAAGATTATCCTTAGATAGAGTACCTTCAGCACTGTTAAATGAGTGTTTAACTCTGTGGAGCATGTGTGTTCTTATTAGTAGATCTAGGTACGCTTGGAAAAATGTTTTTGCCATCTGACATTTTGTTATCACTATTTTTCGTTTTTAATGCTTGATACCTCGCGCTGCAAGTTGTGCTAGCATGCCGCTGTTGTGTAGCATGCATTCTATCATCGGTTATTTAGGTGAGCTTTAGGTACAGCCTAAATCGGGTTGCCCCTGGCCATACGGCATTGTTCATTAAAGCGGAAAAGTGCTCTTGTCAATCCTCATTTCATTAAACGACGTAGATCTCATTATGGTCAAATTGTATGGGCTACTCATTTGTTCGATTTGCACATTTCTCACTCTCAAGTGCCTTCCTAAGAATGCCTGCGGGTTGACTGGGCCGTTTACGTGCCATTTAGATCATTGGGACGTCGCGCAGTGGCATCTTACCGCGATCACAAGTGGTGCTCCTGCGTTATTGTTCAGAATGTAGTGCTTTTTAAACTTCTAAATCCGTTTGTCTCTTTGGCACGTTTAATTGACCAAAACCGTCACAAGGCGCTCTTATATCCGAAAAGTAGAGAGTAACATAAGAATTGAATGGGGGAAGAATCTAATGGGGGCACCGTCAACTATGTTGATGTTAGGGTGGAACATTCGAGTTGATTCTCCCACAGATAACGGTATGAGAAACTGGCAACCTCAAGCTCGTTGGTGCCACGCTAGAAAGATTGCGTACTGTTATTTTGTACAACTTACAGTTATGATTAAGTATATAAAGATAATTCAAAGAGCTTCAATCGGCTATTTACGATAAAGTCCCACCTCTGGCTAGTGTATGTAGATAGCAAACAAAGTTTCGAGCTGGACTTTTTAAACTATACGACAAGCCCTGTAAAGAAGCCCTGTTGTGGACTAAGTGGAAAAAGCGGTTGCACACACAGACACCGCGTCAGGGCAAAACCCCGGTAAATGTGGGCCGGTAATGTAGGACTCCAACCAACAAAACACCAGTCTACTACTCCTGGCGGGAGCCAAGAGGAGGCGCAAGTAAATAAAGAGAGCGGCTCTTGCCTTTTTCTGTAGTTTGTTTTTAAAAACTTGTGACCCTTTTGTTTCCAATACGTGGTAGATTCCGCAATTTTCTTGATGATGCCCCGTGAATTAAAAGCAGTTGTGTTTCTTAAAAGCTCCAGTAGGCGTGAGCGCTGCTCCGCCCATGCTGGACACCTCAACACGGTGTATTCCGGAATGTCATCGAGTCCTTCGCCGCAGTGAACGCACGTAGAGGGCTAGGGCCCTTTTCGGTCTTGAACAGGTAAGACTGAAGTCCCCGTGACCTGTGAGGACCTGGGTGGTGTAGAATGTTAGTTCATCTCCCGATCGGTTGGGCCAGCTTCTGATGTGTGGGATCAAGGTGCGGAGGCTGGCGCCTTGAGCACCCCGTTGCAGACCGTCCCATTCGTCCTGCCAGAGGTCGATTGTGCACTAACGTTTCTCGTATTTTTGGGTTAGGGTTACCCCATAAGCAGCGTTCCGCTGTCTTTAGATCCCACGGAATTGTTCCGGAAAGAACGAGCCACCGTCGCGCTAACCGTCCTCTACGCTGCAATCGCCCTGCGAGCTCCGACCCTCTGGGCCCAACGTAGGCGACAATTTAAGTGTACCGGTGGGCCAGGCCGGATTCCGTACAGAGCAACAGACTCGGCCGCAGACACAGTAATTCGTTTTCTCAGCTGCCGTGGCCAATAGTATTGGGCATAAACCGTGCGAAATTATTGGCTGCCTTTGTTGACTTCTCCGCCACCCGTCGTTCGTGTTCAGTGCTAAGGAGATTCCTGTCAAGGATAACCTCGAGGTACCTTACGTTGTTGACGAGTACGATCTCCTGATCTTCTAGACGGAAGTAAAGAACGGAGCATATTCTCCGGCCTAACAGAAGTATAGCGTCGCTCATGAACAGAGCGAGAGCGAGCCCCACCGCTTGCATCTAGCGGGCGACGTTGGCAAGTGCCTTGTTCGCACGGCGCTGCAGTAGGTCTGGGTCCAAACCTGGACGGTTAGGACGAGGTCGCCAACGTAGGCGTCAACCCCAGGAGGAGGTCCCTACACCACAGCACATTATCATGGGTTATAATTCATAGCAGGAGGCCACGTATGAAGCCCTGTGGCACCCCTGCAATAATTTAAAAAAACATTCCGTGGAACTGGATCGTCCTGTCGTGTAGATAGTTGGCTATAAACTTCCGAAAGTAAAAGCGGACTTTTCCTGTGGAAAGTGATAACTAATCACGTGAGCTATTAAAAGCAGCGTTGGCAGTTAGTAAAATGGCGAAGAAAAGTCTTCTAGACGGTGGACTCGCGAAGGAGTTTGAACCGCGTTTGAATCCGCTTTAACAGCGCCGATGGTTGAGCGGCCTTTACGGACAGCAGGTCGCTCCCCTCCGCAAAATCTTGGAGGTGTGCCTTCACGATGCATTTGAATGCCGTTGTATTGTAGCTATGGAGCAGAGTAGGCAGATTAAGCGTAGGGCCCAGGGCCTTTGGCTATGAGGACCAATCTGCGTTCTCATACCCAAGGGTGAGCCCGTCCGAAACATCTCAGTCGCCGCGGCGGCTACCGTTTCCGGGTATTCCATCATTAGTACCTTAACCGCGTAGACTGAGAGACTATCATAGCCCGGTGACTCTTTTCGCATACTTCTTGCGGGGTGACTCCTAGGAAGTCCTGTTCGTCGGCCCCTAAAGCTTTCCCTAAAGCGTTTTTGCTTCTGGAGGAGAGCTCGCAGTCTCTTGCACTCGGCGCCATAGCGCAGGGTGTCCTTTCCTTTAGGAGCGTGGCGTCGGGCGCGGGTGAAAAGGCGTTGTTTTTAAACGCTGCCTTAGGTGAGCGATCTCCGCCGTCTACCAGTGTTTTGGCATGTGGCAACTCCTCGGATTCATTCCACTCCCTGAGGGGGGTTCTATACGTAGTCTCTAGGAAGGAGGGAGAGTTTGTTTGACTCTACTACTTTTTTTTTCTTTTTTTTATGGTGAGAGGGAAAAATGCGTTTACGCACACCCAGAGCGGGTAGTGTGGGACTCGATGCCGATGTTGTTGGCATAATACCCACTAAAAACCTCTCACCTAAATGGCCTCAGGAAGAGGCGAGGAGCTGGAACCATTCTTTAATATTACTTCAACCTTGACTCTACTACTACTCAACTACTACCTACAGAAGTAGGTAGTAGTTGTACTACTACTACCTACTTCTGTAGGCCCTTCGTCGTAAGTGGCGGGCCATCCGGTCCTATGCAGGCCCTAAGGAATTCCTGGGACTCGGCGGCTCTCTTGTGCCTCATAAGCGGCCGCAACGTTGGAGGTGTTGGCCTCAAGCTGATTGTCACGCGGAATTCGATGATATGATGGTAACTTAGTGATTCTTCGTCATGTCGTATTCTCCAGTTTAAAATCCGGTAGGTCTCCGTCCGGCGTGTGGCAGTTAGGTATTTCCAAAATGTGCGCCTAGCTTTATGGAAGATGGAAGCACCCGTATTAAAAACAACTAGGCCCATGGCTGCCAACCACTCAAAAACTACGTGTCCCTTCAGGTTAGTAGCGATGGAGCCCTACACGCCACCAGAGGAATTAAAATCGCATGTTTTAGGTCAAAGCATGTTACTTTGGTTAAAAGTACGGTTAGGTTTTCTAAAAGCTTGATAAGGATCTTCATCCGGGACCTCGGGGCTGCAGTAGCATGAGTTAAAACGCCCACCGTTTGCCACGCCAGTCTAGCTAAAACCATGGCCGCTGCCATGCGCCGAGATTCGAAAGTGGCGGCGGCGGCGGTTTAGTATGATGTTTGTCGCTTTTTCGGCATCCGTGAGTTGGTCCAAGCGTCGCTCTTCTGCCGACCGGACGTTGGGCTCGCTGATCGGTAGCACGTCTGCCCTAGACGTGCTGCGGACCTCTTCCTGCATCGCGTGGGCAGCCCTGCTTCGGTTGCAATTTAGCTGTAGGGCTTTAGGTACATGCTTAATTTCTTATTGTGGGAAAATACTGCGTGTTGAAGACTTTAGAGACCCGAGGGTCTACAAAAAGTGGTTCTTGTGCCCTCGTGCGGCCTTTTTGGGTGACCAGGGTGAATTCTTCGACATCCACCGTAATACTCGTGCGAAGGCTGCGATTGAAGAAAACTCAAACGCACCATGTGCGTTGTAGAGGTCTAGACTTAAGACTTGAATGCCAAGACTGTGACGAGCGATTGGTATACTGCAGATTCCAACACAGCGTTTTAACTACGCATATCAGGAAAAGCTCAAAATCATCTCTTAGGTCACGGTTTCTCCACCACGACAACCCATTTGATTGAACACAATAAAACTTCTTTCTCCGCCGCCTTTGGTAATTATTGTCGCTGGTGGAAGCCCAGCATATTCCCCCGACTTGCTATTGTTCCATAATCTTTCTTTTTCCGAAAAAAAATTAGAGGGAGACCTTTCTATTCACGCAAATAGGTGCTTGGGGCTACCGATGTAGAAGTAGAAAACATGGCAAGTTTTGTCAAAATCAAAATTATTTTACTTTAAGAAAATCTGAATCTATTTTCAAAAACTTTGCTAGGTCCCTACGTACGTCTCGTACAAATTGTGACTTAACTAAAAAATATACATCCACGATCACATAATATCCTATTCCTTTGGCGACGCGCACGTCAGGAACTCTTTATATATATTTTTTAACAAACATGATTTTTAAAACGTTTCCGGGCTGACCCTCAGCCAACATCGCCCCCCATAAACACAAATGTGCAACGGTGGGGCTCGAACCCGTGCACCTATGTGTCTCCTCCGGTCACAAGGCGCACGCAAATGCACCACACCACCGAGCTCGACTAACAAGCATGATTAGCGTTTTGCTTAGTTAAATTATTTGGAATGCATATGTGTTTTCTGTTACATTCTATCTCTCCATCTCGGGCCTGATAAAACCACCCATTGCGCGTTGTGCGACTTGGTTCTAAGTCGGACCGGTTGTGCGACTTGGTTCTAAGTCGGTGAGGAAGAAGCATCGTCGCATTGCCTTCATGTACTCATACTGAGTCATCCAGAATGCCCCAGTGTCGGCGTTCGTCACAAGATTCACAATTACGGTCACACACTGAAAGCGTGTTTTCTCCGTGGTCGCTTTTGTAACTTAACTAAAACATATATATCCACGATCTCATAATGGTCCTAAGCAAAATAATAATAAAAGAGACGTTGAATTCCTGCAGCACTCAATCAAAAACATATTATCGCACAAATATATTAATTCTCATACGCTTGATTAACCAAAACAATTCAAGTAGCCACAGCAGTTAGCACTTGTTACGTTCTGACGTTTGCTTAACAACGGCTATAAAGTTTTCCATTTCCTTGGAATCTTCTCTTGGTCAAGACGCTCATTAAACAGCTTCGCTAAAATGGATGTTACAACTTGTATGTTTCTAAGATGTTCGTAAATTATAAGAAGTGGTCTGACAGATTTCCACCAGTCACTTGTAGATAAAAGTGCCTGTGTGTCTTCTATAAAATGATCTGGTATATCTCTCGGTCTGGACCGGGAACGTCTTTGTGGTCTTTGTGTTTGAAAAAGAGTGTGTTCAATTCAGTGCCAATAATTAGAGGGTTTGATGGGATTGTGTTATTTGGCAGGAGTAACATGGTTCCTTTACGCTCTCCTTAGTAAGCCTCTCGCTCTGTTTTTTTTCTTCCTGCACGTCGTATTTTTAAAATGTGTTTTTTCTACTAACTGTGTCGCACCGTGTCTTCTCTGACTGCATAGTGCCGATTTCGGGTCTCGTCATGAACTCTCAATTCAATTGGATATACAGGTCGAAGCGCCTAATGCTACTGACGAACTCGAATGACTTCCCGGCACACCGACCGCTTACACCATAGCGTTGGAAGCACTTAAACACATTACCTTTACTAAATCAATCTACCCACATGCCACAAGAAAATGCCACAAGGAAAAATTCGCGGCATTTTCGCCCAGAACGTGCCACAGATAGAGACGCGCTCCATGTGAGATATTTGTATCTTGAGAAGATTTTTTACGCACATCCGTCGATGTTGTTGACAGATAGTGTGGGACTCGACCCAGGAAGAGAGTATGTGACTCAATACCCGCTAAAAACCATCTCCCTTCTGTCGCTTCATAATTCCTGAAATATATGGCAGTGCCTCGAGAGTATAGGGAATCTAAATGGCTCTAGGAGAAGCGAACCAGGAGCGATCGGTTCACGAAGCTTCATAAAGAGCCTATAGAGTATCTACTCGAGTGTTCTCTGCAGGCAAATTAGGCGATTCGTCTCCACATAACACAATCTTCAGCATCGATATTCGGCCCCCGTTACTCCTACTAAAACCGGAGTATGCCAAAACAAAGTGAAAGCTCTTATACCATATGTATGCTAAATAGGCTACAATTACGTACCGAGGTAGCACTCTCCGGGAGCTCTACGGGGTTTGACTTGATGTGAGCGTCATGTCGGTCTTCATCTTCTGATTGGTCGGTTGAGACGTGTCGTCATCGATTGGTGATTGTTTCGGTGATTGAGGACATTGGGGTGGGGTGCGGTTGTGATCGGTTTGAATTGCACCATAATGCGTAGACAGTGCGCATTTCGACCATTGTTGTATTGCCCAGAGGGTGGAGCGCTTCGTCAATATTCATATGATATGATATGACGTTTATTCATTCTTAATTGTAGTTTCTCATTTGTGTTACAACTTCATATAGCCACAGGCTAGTGCGAAGCATATGTACAAGTTACAGTAAGATTTTATACATTATCACCGTAGTATCTCGTGTTATTGCAATTATTTATCTATAGATTGTGTACATAATTACATAAATATGGTTTATTCAGACGCAAGTAAGGTAAGATAGTGCGTTCTAGCAGTGTTTTTGAATTGACTAAGCGATATTAGTGTCCTAATGCCACTAGGTAACTTGTTCCACAAGGTAACACCTGAATTACATAGTGCAAACCTTGATTGCGTACTTGTGGCCGGGGAGACAATAAGCAAGTGAGATGCCGAGCCTCGGGTGTTTTGGGTCCTTGCAGATTCGATAAGGCCAACCAGGTTGGGATGATGGCCAAGAAGAATACGCTTTATTTCGACAACTATGGTAAATTTAATAAGATGTGGTAACGGGAGCACCGAGAGTTCCTTATATTGTTCTATCGTTATTGAGACGCGACGTGGGAGGCCTAAGACAAGACGAAGTGCTCTTTTCTGAAGCAAATGAAGCGGAGTTATATTAGATGCATAAGAAAGACCGTACACCTCTAGACCGTATGTTAGGTGGCTCTGTACATACGCGTGGTACATTGCCGTAAGGCATTGGCGGGGAAGGATTTTGCGTGTGCGGTATATGGCGGCTACGCCACTGACAATTTTTTTTCTGACATGTTTCGCATGCGCCTGGAACGTCAGATGTTCGTCAAGAACAATGCCCAGGAACTTCGCTTCAACTAGTATATTAAGCTTGCGGTCGCATGCAAAAGCTTCAGGATTGATTGTCGATTGGCCTCTTGGAGTTTTAAACTGAACAATTCCTGTTTTTGACCAATTAATATAGAGGCCGTTATTTTTGAACCATAGAGATAGCCTTTCAATATCCTCACGAATCATTGTTTCAACTTGTTGGGGAGAGTCGCCCACGAATAGAGCCGTTGTGTCGTCAGCAAACAAGGTTAGTTTTGCGTGGTTAGGAATACTAAAAATATCGTTAACAAAAATATTAAATAATAGCGGACCACTGATACTCCCTTGAGCCACTCCAATCGATATATTTTCTATATGAGAAGAAGATTGTCCAATTTGGACAACTTGGCGTCTTTCACAGATGAATGAGCGCACCCACTTTATAAAATTTTCACTAGCCCTATAAGTAGAGAGTTTTTTTAAAAGAATGGTTAAGTCAACTGTATCGAACGCCTTTCTAAGGTCAATAAATACCGCTGCTACAGTCTTCTCTGATTTTAAGTGTTTCCGTATGTCCTCGACAAAATCCATGACAGGCACAATCGTCGACATCTTAGGTCGAAAACCGAACTGCCTAGAATGTAGGACGTTGTGTCCTTCGATAAAATCTGTAAACTGTTCAAAAATGCATTTTTCAAAGACCTTCGATATTGGCGCGGGAATGCTGATAGGTCTATAGTTGTCTCGGGACAGGCGATCCCCGCCTTTGAACAATGGAACCACACGGTATAGCTTTAGGACATTGGGGTATACTCCTGTTCTGATGGAAAGATTGATAATATACTCAAGAGGCGATGCGAGTGCGTCCGCAGCCCTACGAAGAACCAGTGATGGAATCTGTTCGGGGGCGGTGGAGCATATTTTAACATTTTGTAAAAGGTGGTGAATTCTGTGAACGTTGACTGGCTGCAGAGAGAATTGTTCGGCAGGCGTCGAGAAGTTATCCGGAATGGCATAGCTCGATGAGCACTCGTTGTAACGGGTCACACATGTTGCGTAGTAGTGGTTGAATATGTTAGCTAGCGAAGTTTCATCGGTGACGAGTTCCCCGTTTACAAGAAGTTTGGTACATTTTTTATCCTGAACACCTCCAAGTACAGGTTGGATTGCCTCCCAAGGACCCCTCCGGTTATTAATTCTGTCTGTAACTATGTTGCAGTTCGCTTCCATTCTACATTTGCGTGAGAATCATGTCACCCTGTTCCTGAGTATACGATAAGTTTTGCATTTGCCGTTGTGTGTGGGGTCAGCTCTGTGTATTGCGTACGCCTGTTCCTTCTCTTTAATAAGGGTATATAATTCCGGTGTCACCCATTTTTTTCGAATTACGTTTCTCGACTTAGTATTCTTGATCTCAGTACTATTACGCTTCACCGCCGACATAACTCTTACTCTAAACAATTCAAATGCCTCGTTGACGTCATGCAGTCCGTATAGGTCGTCCCACATAGACGATGACAGTTCGGCGACTATTTGATCATAGTTGAGTTTGAATTGTGGGCACTCGTTGGCGGCCGACGGCTTAGATTTTAGACAAATAAATGTGGTAAAGTGGTCAGAAAAAGTGGTCGTAAGAACGCCGGAGGCGATAGTTGTCTTGGGTGAAACATTGCAGTAAATATGATCTATGCATGTTTCGGTGATACGTTGGCCGTGAGCAGTGTCCACACAAGCCACTCTAGTCGGCAAACCAATAATCTCTCGAAAGTCATACGAGTGTAGTAACTCATACAGGTCAGTTGCATGTGAGCCCTTATCTAACAAGTCAATATTCGCATCACCGAGACATATTGTGTTTAGGCTATTCATTTTAGGCAGTAATTCTTCTAGTGCACACAAGAAATCCAAGGGCCTCCCCGACGGTTGCCTATAAAATGATCCCACAACTGTACTCTGACCATCGGCAAACACCTCAACAAAAATACTTTCGCATCGAGCGTCTGCCGGAAGGAGTAGTTTGAGATCGTTCCGCTCGCGTACCACATAATCATGTCTAATAAACAGTGCCACACCTCCACCCGGCTCATTACGGCAATCAACAAATTGGTTATAATTATTAATCTGAAAAGCGGCTGCCTCCTGTCGCGAGATACGAGTTTCCGACAAAGCGATAAATGACGGAGGGTAAGGAAGCAAATGTAACATCGTTTCAATGTCGTGTATATGAGACTTGGCACCATTAATATTGCAGTGTATTCCGTAGAAAGAGTCAGGTTCTATTTTAAGTTCCGTGACATTAATTGTTTGACTAGCTGTCATATAGTAATAATATGGTGACGACTATTTGCGACCGACAAGGGCATCGATATCGGTGTCGGTTGTCACGTCCCGCCAGGGAGCGTTGCTGTTGAGACGGATTTGTACGCGGCAGTCTGACGTTCGGACGTCAGAAATTTTCTTGTTGGCCTTGAGGCGACGGAGGCGGTAATGCAGGCTCGCGTTGGCGGGTGTCAGATGGTCATTGGCGTAGATGTTGTTGTTGCTTCCCTGGCAGCCGGCTAGAATGCTCGACTTCGGCTTCACTTCCCGGCATCTTCGTTGCACCTCAAGTTTCCTCCACCGACAGACAAACCGCACCAGCAGCTGGGAGCGGTCGGTGATGTTTTTCCCGTTGATCGTACGAGTTCTGGGGCAGCGGTGGGCGACGTCGATGTCGCGTTCATCAAGTTCCACATTTAGTTGCTGGCAAAGTTCAATAACCGTCGCGCGCACCTCCTCGTCCGTTTCCTTCTCTTTCGCGGGAATCCCGGTTAATACCACATCAGACCGGCGGTCGTACTGGTCCTTAAACGCATGTCCGGCCGATGCCGACTCCGCTAGCGCCTTTGCGCCAGTCGACATCTCCTTAATTGTGTTAACGGTCGAATGGACCTCTTGCACAGCGGCTACAGCCTCCTCCACTGAATGCATATAATATTCCATAGAGGTGTCTGTAGTGTTCATTCTTTGCTTTAGGTCGTGGACTTCTGCCTCAAGTCGCTCAACTTTACCGGTGAGAAGCAAGCATTCGTGAATTTTTGTCTCCAACCGCTCCATCTGAGCTGGCATGCTGGTGAGAAGAGATAGCTTTGATTCGAGAGACGTCAGCAGGGCGCTCACATCGGCCATAGAATCTTTGCGCGCTGAGATCTGTTCCGATGCCGCCGATAGTGAATGGCCCGCCAAACCTCTCGTGTCGATATCTGATGACTCGATGGTTTTGGCGGCTTGGTGGTTTTGGCTCGGGCTGGTGGAGCCGTTATCTCTCTCGCTAATGTCGTTGGGGTCTGCACTGTTTTCGCTGGAGGCGGCCGTATTATTGGTAGTTAGATTATGTGAGTTGTTTGTGTGAGTTCCTGTAGCAACGCGGTTAGTTTTACAGCTTGGGCAGCACCATTTAAATAATGGATCATGACCGCCTTTGCTATATATATATATATATATATATATATATTGAATGTATTGTTTATTAACCAATATTTGGTTTATGCACAAATGTGCTACAGCTCTACTAAAGAACTTTCATCAGCGATATTACTTTATATATATATATATATATATATATATATATATATATATTTTTTTTTTTTTTTTTTTTAGTCAGAGTCTTTATTGGAAACAACAGAATGCGTGAAATTCGGCATCGCTGCCCCAAACGTTTGAATCAAATACAAAGAGCGATCACTAAATGTAGTTATACAGGCTTACACGTACTCGTATTGATCGTACAGGTCTTAATCAAAAGAAGCGTGACATCACTTGACCTGGCCGAAGGTAAAATCGCGGCTCTCGACAGAAGTTTTATAATAAATAGCTTACGTTTGCAAATGTTCTTTGCAAAAGCCTTGCAGTGCGCAATCACCGGTTCGTTCCCGTGTCTCGCTCGCATCCGTGGGATCCCTAGGGACTTTCTTTTATATGGAAGGTTTCGGGAGTTCAGCCTTTTCAAGTTCAGCCTTGAGTAGTAATTTGTCACATTTCTGCATTCCTATCTTCTACGGGGCCAATCTGACAGCGCTAAAGAAAAAAGACGGCTCTATTAGACCTATAGCATGCGGCCTTACAATCAGGAGGCTTGTCGCTAAAGTAGCCATTGCCATTACAAGAACAACAATTGTGACAGCAATTTCACCACGTCAGATAGGCGTTGCAGTAAAAGGCGGAGCAGAAGCGGCAGTCCACGCAGTACGAGCATTTGTTGAAGCAGAAGGTCCAGTACGCGTCCTAGTAAAATTGGATTTTCGTAACGCCTTCAATACTATACGACGCGAGGTAGTGCTTGATGAGGTAAGACTCAAAGTGCCGCAACTTTTGCCGCTAGCTTGGCAAAGCTACAAGGAACCGACTCAGCTGTCCTGGGATGAAAAAGCACCACTATTATCAGCTAGTGGAGTGCAACAAGGCGATCCGCTTGGACCTGCTTAATTCAGCTTCGGGGTATCCAGTTTAGTGGCACCCATGAAGAGCCCTCTTAACATTTGGTACCTAGATGACGCAACGATTGGAGGCCCACTTGATCTGCTTATGTGTGACATTATCAACGTGCTGAATTTTGCAGAAGAGAGAGGCCTTAGCCTCAATGCCTCTAAGTGTGAAGTCATTATATTGGGAGGTAATGCCCAAGAACAGGATGAAATTTTTAGGGCGGTTTTGAATGTCTTGCCAGAATCTAGGCGCGTTGACTTAGACGAGCTGGAGCTTCTGGGAGCCCCAATAAGCTTACGATCGATTTCAAAGACCCTTAAAGAAAAGTGCACTGGACTGGAAGCAAATTCGCTCTCGCTTAACGGCGATGCATTCGCAAGCAGCTCTGTGTATCTGGAGATACAGCTTGGGCTCGCCAAAGCTTAACTATACTCTGCGCACTTCACCAGCTATTAAATGTCACGAAGATCTTCAAGCTTACGACGATACCGCAAGAAGCATTTTAGGTGAAGTATTAAACGTCGACTTGCATGATGACACTTGGAAAAGAGCAACCCTTCCAATTGCCGAAGGAGGACTTGGTATTAGATCAGCGGCGGAGCTGGCTCCAATGTGCTATGCCGCGTCTCTATTGGAGCGGCAGCTAGAGAGCTGTTAGACAGCCTCCAATCTCCAGTGGAAAAAGCTGTCTTTCTGGCAGCACGGGACACATTTAGTGGAGGCTTTCTAAAGTGTCTCCCTTCCCCGCAGCTGGGTACCATGCTGGACAACACCTCATTCCGCATGGTAAAAGCTCTTCGAATAGGTGCCCCGGTTTGCAACCCCTACAGTTGCCGCGCATGTGGTACCACAGTAACTGAGGATGGACTTCACCCTCTTAGCTGCATCAAAAGCCATGGTAGAGTTTCTAGACACGCTGAAATCAATGCAATTATAAGAAGAGCCTTACGCAGAGCTGGTATACCAAGCACGCTCGAGCCCAGATTAGGACTTCATGATGACAAAAGACCTGACGGTGTAACAATCCCGCTATGGGCTAACGGCAGATGCTTGGTATGGGATGCTACAGTGTCCTGTACAGTGGCTCCCTCGTATATACGCCACAGTTCACTAGAAGCGGGATGGGTTGCCGAGCGCGCAGATAATGGGAAAAAACGCAAGTACCAAGAACTGGAGACAAGTTATATCGTAGTGCCAATATCGATGGAAACAATGGGCCCGGTAAGCAAGGAAACCAAGAGATTCATCAGTGGGCTGGGTCAACGCATTACAGATCTCACAGAGAATCGGCGCAAAGGCGAGTTTCTACGGCAACTGCTGTCGCTTGCAGTGTGCCGAGGAAACGCCGGCTGTATTGTCGGTTCCATGGAATAATATTTAGGAGTTAGGAGAAGACAAGGAGTACACGTTCGCACCTCACAATTGTAACATTTAAACAATGTTAATAAATAATTACTATTATTATGACGATGATGATGATGATTATTATTATTATTTACTTAATACAATTGTGAGGTATGAACGTTTAAATCATGTTTATCCTGCTCTGTTCGCTTTCTGTCAGTTCATGGCGCCTATAATGGAAGCCACGTTCCCTCTACACACGGCCAAAGACATCATCTGTCTCAAAAACATGGCCTCGCGTCGATCGCCCGTAACGTCTTCGATTCGTTTTCCGATGTCTTGCAGGAGTCTATTATTATTATTATCATGACATTTTGGGTTGTGCACTGTATTAAAAAGCGTCACTAATCTCGCCCGGCCAACGAGCCAATACACCTTCTCCCTCCGTGTCGCCTGCACGGCTTCGCACCTTTTAACCCGCCAAAAATGGCGCGCGCATAAATTGTTTAGTTTTTGACCCTCGCTGCGGAATAACCGCCGTCATTCTCGTTGCTACATACGCCACCGCCGTGCTGTCACTGCCATACCAACGGCCGGCCGGCCATCCAGATTTACATCCGGGCGTGTCGCATCGGTACTTCCGGGTGCAGCAAGCATTGCCGCTTCCCGCTACACGTTGAAATATTAGCCCGCCTATTCACCCAGGTGAGTAGAGGCCATCTTTCCGTTCGCCCAGCGCGTCTTTTCGATTGAGTGATGATAACCTACCTACCTAACTGACGACTGACGAGCAGATCGAGAGACACAATAGAAAAGACAGGAGAAGGAGGAGAGAAATCTATGAATGATCAATGACACTGTGATACGACGGTAGTAGTATTAGTTAGTGATGCTGCGATGTTGTGCATGCGGCAGCGGCGTGCTGTGGCTATGCTGTCTGCTACTCGGTAGGGTGGGTGAGGCGGAGAAGGCTGTGTCATGCTGCGGCCGACTGCAACTGTATGGATGCCGTCTCGCGGGCGTGTGCGTACGCGCGCGCGCGCGCGTTTTCGATGGGTAGTTGTCGCGGGTAGACGGCGGCGGCACTGTCGGCTGCTGCAGCGGCGGTGGCGGTGGCGGCGGCGGCGGTGGGTGAATGGCTGTCAGCCACGAGGCGGTCTTTAGGCGGCGGGGAACGGCCGGGCGGGCGGTCGACCGTTTAGACGGCCAAACAAAGGAGCGAGACAGGCAGTGGCAATAGCAGTGACAGCGGTGGCCGGGAAAATAGCTTATGTGTGCCATTGGTGGGTGGCGCATTCCGCCTGCGCCTCGCGACCAAAGAAGACGCATAGGTGCGCGGGTTTGAGTCCCACCGTTGCACATTTGTATTTATGGGGGTCGTCCGTCTATGAAGCATTGGAAAAAGCAGTCCCGTGGACGTAAAATCTTGGCTAAAGTTCAGCCCAAAAAAGTATTTTTTCTAAATAGCTTATGTGTGGGGCGCCATCTTGGATCGCGACGCATTGACTGGATGCAGCAACAGCAGCCGCGGCAAGGATCAATAACTGCTATAGCAGCAACAATGACGACAACGATATCGGAAACCAACGAGCCACCACCTCTTCGCACAGAGACAGCAACCAAGCATTGCGCGGGCAACAATAATAAGAATCCAAATCAATCGGTAGCCAGGCCCGTTGCTGAGAGCGCATAGTCCTGTAATTTATTACCTCTCCACACCCTTCTACAGTGTTTGCTGTATATTTTGACACTGATTCATTCATAATTGTCTACTTACTGGCTGTGAGCTGTCGATATCGGCGCATGCAATATTGTCACGGTCTGTCGCAGTAGTTCTCGAGTTACTCGCGAGTACATTTTATTTGCACCCATTAAATCGTATCGCAGCACGGGTTTAAATTTTGCTGATGAACTACAACGTCAACTATCACTATTGTTAATTGCTGTGAGATATCTCTCTCTTTCTCTACCTCTGCTGAGTCGTACACCGTCGATGTCGTCGTCGTCGGCGGGTGGTTGTTTCTCGTTTCCGTCAATACGCAAGGAAACGTCGGAATTGCTGTCGCTGTATCCCAGCCGCGCCAAAACTAAATTCAAACAGTGTGGTGGTGGTGGTTTCTCCAAGAAAGTAAAGTGGAAAGCAAGCAGCAAATAGACTTTGAGAGAGTGACAAATAACAAGAATGAATGAAGAATGACGATCTCGAAGGCGACCAGAAGTAGGAAGAAAGGAAGCAGATAGTCAACAACAAACCAACCCGTAATTTTCAAATAATGTCCAAATACATGAACGCTGGTCGCTGTCTTGTCTTGTCGCGCTGCAGAGCAAGCTGCTGCTGCTGTCCGGCTCTCGAGCTAAGTTGCTGACTTAAAAAAAAATACTTTCTGGGCTAACTCTTAGCTAATCTAACGTCTACGGGACTGCTTTTCGCGCATTGCTCCAGTTAGTGTCTTTTTCTGGTCGCGGGGCGCAGGCGGAATGCACCAGAGCACCCACCACGCTGCCACCGGGCGAGTGGTGGGTGCGTGGCTAAAAAGCTAAGCTGTTTGCTGACTTAGCAGCAACAATCAGCAGACGCAACCCGACGCACCCACCAAAAACCAACCAACCAACCAACCAACTAACTAACCCGGCCAGCCAGCCAGTTAGACAGTCAGACAGCCTCGTTCCCTCTCTCTCGCTTGAACTGTCCCGCTTCGTGCCTTTGTCGTCGTCGTCGTCGTTGTCGTCGTCTGTGGCTGTCGTTGTTGTTGTTGTTGTTGTTAGATTATTCATTGTCGTCTGCTGCCGCCGTCATCGTCTCATTGAATCATCATCATCATCATCACCATCACCATAGTTGTCGTCACTGTCACACAGCCCAGCAAAAGCAGCAACCTCATTTCTTTCTCTCTTTGGAGGTGTGTTGTTGTTGGTGGGTTAGTTGATAGTGTTTCTGCTGCAGTTGTTGCTGCTACTGCTGCTGCTGACACGGACGATAGAAGGTGCAGCACCTGCAGTGCAAGCAAGCAAGCACGCAAGTAAGTCGTGTAGGAACGAAGAAGAACAAAGAGACGTGGTTGTGGTAGTTAGTGGTAGTGGTAGTGGTAGTGGTGGTGGTGGTATTTGTCTAGTGTCCGCGGCCGCGTGCCGGTGCGAGCCAGCCAGCCAGCGAACGAACGTAAAACGCTGAAAGCGTAAGTTCGTGACCTAGGTCGTGTCCAGAACTACTACTACTACTACTACCATTACGACACGCCGGTGTATCCAGATCCTATTATCCATATATCTATCTATCTATCTATCAAACTATTTATCTGTCTGTCTATATATCGGCTACCGGTAGTGGGTGGTGGCCGCTGTAGTCGTTTCGTTGGCCTTTCGCCTCGCCTCTTCGACATCGTCTTGACGCGTCGTCGTCGTCGTCATTGGTGGCGGCGGAACTGGTACAGCATTGCCGAACCTCCTACCTCCTCCTGTCAATCGAATTGTAGTGTGGCCGGCCGCCTCATTTATTCGTCGTCGTCGTCGTCGTCGTCGTCGTCGTCGTCTTCTTCGTCGTGCTTGTTTGCTCGAAATCATCTCCCTCACAGTTAATTTTGGCGGCGGGAGTGGCGGCGGCGGCGGCAGCGGCGGATTTCTTGTCATTGTCGTCAGCACCATCAGCACCACCACCACCTCCGCTGTTGCTGCTGGCGCTGGCGGCGCTGCGTTTGTTTACGTCGACAGCGACGCCAACAGCAACAAAGAGCGTCTGCTTCTTCTGCTGCTGCTGCTGTTGCTGCGGTTCGTAGTGGTGGTGCATACATAGATGCGTCGTCGTCGTCGCTGCTGCTGCTCTGTTACTCCTCCTTGATCATCGCTAATCAGTTGTTAGTTAGTAGTAGTAGTAGTAGTAGTTTGTGTGTCTGTATGTATCGATCCGTATAGCAGTTATCATCTCTCTGTGTGTCTGTGTGTGTGTGTTTGTGTGTCTGTATGTATCGATCCATATAGTAGTAGTAGTAGTAGTAGTTATCTGTCTGTGTGTTTATCTGTCTATCTATCTTCTGTCTTTCTGGCTGTCTTCCTGTCCTGCGGCGGTTGGCTAGCATAGAATCTGTCTCCGAGATTGCTTCTTCTCTACGCCGTAGTCTCATCGTCCACCCGACCGACCGACCGATCACCCAACCCACCGACGAGAGATCAATCCAGGGACAGGATCTCCGGACCTCGCCGAATTCCGTGTCGGGAATCTCGGCCGACGCACGGACGAGACAGGCGGACCGTTGACTGCACACAACTTGAAGACTTCTTTCAGGACTACCCGAACAATCGAATCAACAGCAACGAACCTATAGCAGCAGCAACAGCAACAGCATCATCAGCATCAACAACAACAACAACAACAACGACAACAACAAACACTTCCCAGAGTAATTGAGAGGACGACACCAATAACTCGTGACGTCCATCGTCCATCCGAGAGAGCATCATCATCGCCATTGCCGCCACCGGCCCACCCCAGTTGAGTTGAGTGTGCAAAGAAGGAGAGCAAACGCAGTGAACGCGGGAGAAATGGCCACCGATCGTGAGGATAACGTCTACAGAGCCAAGCTCGCCGAGCAGGCCGAAAGATACGATGGTATGTGTCCGTAATCATGGTGTTCGTGATATTTGTACTCGTAGTAGTCGTAGTGTCGTAGTAATTGTACTACTGGTCCATGTTGTTGTTGTTGCTGTTGTTGCTGTTGTTGTTGCTGTTGTTGTTGTTGCTGTTGTTGATGTCGCTGTTGCTGTTGCCGCAATGAGCGGGCGTTGCTGGTTCTACACGACAGACTTGCAACTAACTTGTTGTTGACCTCGCAAAGCGCTCAATGTTGAACGACGCAGCAGAAGCAAAAAGCATCGACAAAAGCACATACGTCCAATAGCTAGCTCGAATACTTAGCCTAGCCTAGATCTGTGGTGTGCCTTGGTGTGGTGGTGGTGGTGGTCGTCATGATAGCCAGCCACCATTAACCACCATCGTCCGGTCTCGTTAGCATTGAGCATGAGATGCTCGTTATTTTGAGGGTAGCTGCAGCAACAGCATCAACGGAAGCCGAAGCTGCAGCAGCGTGGTCGTCGGAATGACCATTTTACATACATACGCCTTCTGCTAATCATAACCGTCATCTTAACAACAATCACACTAATCATACTTGCCGGATACTATCGTGGGCGGATGCGAGAAAAGGTTGATGGTGGTGGTGATGATGATTATGATGATCGTGATGATGATGATGATCGTGATGACTATGATGATATGCCCGGCGACTTTAGCATCACGAGTAGCCATGCTGCTGGGTTTGGCTTCAACACGAGCGACACACACGATAGACAAACAGACAGACAAACAAACAGACTGACACATGATTGTCTCACCATGCTAGCAGCCTCGTGTCAACTTGTGTGCAACAATACGACTACTATAGCTACTAAAGTACGTATCATTATATAATAGTAGTGGTAGTAGTAGTAGTAGTAGTGTAGTTATAATAATAATCGTAGTAGCAGTAGTAACAACAATACATATCTATCTATAATATCTTGTTTTTTTTTTTATTACTATTAAGTATCGTTGCCACCTCATATTGCTTCATCATCATGAGCACGCAGAAAGATTATGGTCGAAGACGATATTGTATTGCAACTGGGGGGCATATGGCGGTGCTGTTGTTACCATATATATATATATGTGCTGTTGTTACCATATATATATATATATATATATGTATATGTATTGGTGTGTTTCGTCGCTTTTGTCTAACGCCGGTCGTCGGTACGCCGGTTCTCCGTTGCTCCGTCGCCGCATGATGACGGCGGGCTACGAGGTAGTAAGTAGTAGTTAGTGGTCGTGTTTGTTGTACAGTGTGCCGCTGTGTGCCGTACAGTAGCCGGCGACTGGCTGGCTCTGTTGTATCGGTTCGCGTTGTTATGGCAATGCCGGGTGCATGAAAATCTTCATGCGGAATGCCCTGTATTGTGAATGAACGTGACGAACGCGATTGGTAAGAGTGAGTTGGGTTAGTCTGCTGCTTGCGGAGGTGGTTGTTGTTGTTGTTGTTGTTGCTGTTGCTGCTGCCGCCGCTCGCTTTGTTGTTACTGCTGCTGCTGTTGTTGCTGCTGCTGCTGCTGATGTTGTTGTTAATGTTGTTGTTGGTGTTGTTGTTGTTGTTGGTGGTGGTGGACATGCTATGATGGCGGCCGAATTCGAAAAGTTACTGCGTTTAATATACATGCACACAAACACGCACAGACGGCCTCACTCACGTACGATGGCATTGAACACACCGCAGCAGCAGCAGCAGGGCGGAGGAGAGCGAAGTCATCATACATAAATAGTCTCATCACATAGTCCATAGCCACACAGAGCCAATGTATGCTATACTACAGCAACAGCAGCACTAGGGAGTGGTACTGTATCACATAGCTTACTTAAATGGGCGGAGCCCTACAACATTCGACAGCAGCAGCAGTAGTAGCAGAACGGTGTGGATGCCGGTAGCCGGCCAGATGAGCGGCGCCATGAGCCACGTCGAAAGAGAGATCCGCCACTGTCGATACATTTGTTGTTGTTTATCATTGTCGTTATTGTTGTTGTTGCTGATGTTGTTGTTGTTATTGCTGATGTTGTTGTTGTTGCTGCTGTTGTTGTGTTGCTGTTATCGTTGTTGCTGTCAACATGATCATCATTGTCAACGTTGTTGGCATCGTTGTAGTTTCTCTTTCTCTCTGCTTCACGCTTCCTGTTACAGCAGCAGCAGCAGAAGCAGCAGCAACAACGATGCAGCCGTTAACCGTCTGTGGTCTGGCGGCAACAACAACAACAACAACTGCATCTTCACAATGAATAACCGCCTACTGACACCGGGCCAAATAACTACGTCTCCATCATCATCTGGTTGCTGTAGCAGCAGCAACAACAAAAATACCATCATAATCATCATCGTCGTCGTTGTTGTTGTTGTTGTTGCTGCTGCTGCTGCTGCTGCTGCTACTGCTGTCATTATTGTCTGTGTCAACACCTCTACTACCGATAGACCGGACTAACTAATACAGTAGCAGCTGCAGTAACTACGGCCTCCACCTCAATGATATGTATATCGATCGATCAGTGGTGCTAGTATCAGCCTAGTGGTGCCGGCGATTGACAAGCGGCTGGCTAGAAAGAAGGCCAAAGAGCCTGAGAAAGCTAAAGAAGCACGGCAGAGCGTCGGCTGCGGCTATGGCGGTTGGTGCCGCCTTAGTACAGTGGGTGGGCGGGTGGGTGAATGTCTGAGTAGGTAGGTGTGTATGTGTGTGTTTGGGTGGTTGTCGATGTAGCAGCATTGCGCTGGTGGCCGCACTTAAGAAGCTGAGCCTGAGGTCGTCGCCACCGCCCCCGCGGGCGGCCGGGCGGGCGGCCGGCAGGAGAACGACGACCGTGTCGGGGCTGCGTGCGTGGGCGTGTGAACTCTTGCTGCTGCTGCTACTACTGCGAGGCTGCGAGGTTCAAGATGTCACCGCCGCTACTGCTCCTTGCCACTGTTACGGATGATGACGGTGACGGCAAAAATGTGGTCTTGATTGTGATGTTGATGCGGCGACGACCTTTTTAAAATAGTTAGCTGGCTGGAAGACGGTGATAAGTATCCTAGTTGGTCGATCATACTAATTGATTGACTGCTCAACTTTCTCCCCCTAATTTTTCCCTTCTCTCTCCCTCTCGTTCCTCTTTTCTTTCCTTTTATATTCTCCTTTTTCTTCTCTCCCCTCGCCCTATCTCTCTCTCTCTCAGAGACAACTGAATCTATCCGTTTATCGTTGCTTTCGGCTATATGAAGGGAATCAGGAACGGAGAGCGGCAGCAGCATCATCAACAACAACAACAACAACAATAGGAACAACAACAGTAGCAGGTTCAACGTACGATAAACGAGGCAGTTTGAGGAATTAATAATCGGGTGTCGTTGGTCCCCCTTCGCACACCTGTCCACCTAGTGCACCTCCCGCTGAGGCTCATTGGCCCTTGCGCCGCATTTCTCTCGAGACCCGGCCGTGTTTTGGTGGCTGCTGACGCACTCGGCAGTACGACTTGTGTTGGGGCTGGCTGAGGAACGCCAAAGTATGACTTCCATCATCACTAACAGCAAGGACAGCACGTACGCTACCACCAGTAGTAGCTTTTAGTCCCGTTGTAGCTTCTAGTGATTCAAACAATCACTCGGCAGTTTCCCAGGACCATTTTATATTATGTAATGAAAGTTGGTCTACTGCTGCTTCAAATGCAGTTTTGCATGCCTGGACATAAAAAAACAACAACAGTTACAGTATTATTACGTTTCACCTAATTTCACTTAAATATGATTATCATCATTCATCCAAGAAAAGTACCTGAACACAGGTTCTGCTCAAGCTTCAAAGTACTTCGCTTAAAACAAAGACATAACTTGAATGCGTCGAATTGAAGCAGTAACCAATATAGAATACAAGAAAAAATATATAGATCTAAACATTTAAATATGTATACTTTACGCCGCGTACTTCCGTTGTGATCTTCCGTGTGACTTGTTTGCACTGAATAATGTGCGAGTAATGCGTTCCTCTTTCTTGCTGAATAATGCCGAATGGATTAGGTTGCCAAGTGGAAGGGAGCCGGAGCTCGACAAGAGCTGTCGGCTTACTCTGCTTTATTACGTCGAAGATGGTCAAGGCGACGATAAAGACGCATTGTGTTTTCTTGGGCTTGGCTATGAGAATCGATTGATCAAGCCGGCAGCGATGAATCGGTCATCGATTGACTTCGAGATGATAATGACACATTCCATCGGGCGGGCGCTGAGACAGTTTGAACGAATTCATCAATGATCAAGCTCATTGATCGCCTTTGTTTGGAGACCCGAACGACGCTTCTTTGTGATTGACCACACGCACACACACACACGGACATATGAGTTGGTCGTCTGTCCGTCACACACAGTTCGATTGCTCACGACTAGAGGCATTAGAGGCCACCTGCTTACTGCACGTCGAGGACAGTAGCGGGATGAATGTAGGCAATTAGTCTCCTAGTTCTACTTCTATATTTATCATGGTTATCATCATCATCATCGACATCATCGCCCGCTAACACAGTTGCTATGGCTCACTGCGGTTCGGACTGCAATCTGACTGACGGCGATTCAAGCCGGCCAATTTCCACTGAAATCCTTGCTTGCGAGAGCGCCGAATCCGCTGGCGGCAGAACAGCAGCGGCGACGGCCGAAATTCACGCCGCGACAAAACACGAGCATGCATCGAATCGGGCCGTGCGTGAGCGTGCGGTATCCGATCGAAGCCGGATGTCGATATTTCAATGTTCAATTACCGTTTGACCGTTTGAACTTGCCGGTATCGTTCGACAGCTCATTGATGAGTAGTCGACCAAGCAAGTTTGAGTGGCAGTTGTAGCAGCAGCAATAATACTAGCAAAGCATTGGCGCGACCTGTGTCGCCGTCAAATACCTCGTCAGGACCCCGAGGGGCCATCCAATGCCGCTTCCGCTGCTGGTGGATACCGCTGGTCTGACTGACACATTGTAGTCTGGACATGGACTGCATCATCGTCCGGATTGGGCGCCTGCAGTCATACTACAATTTTCTTCCCATTACGCTTGATTGTGGTGTTGCCATGGCACCATGACGATCATGAGGATAGTCGTGGTGAATGGTTGAATCTAATTAGTACTTAGTTGGTCCTAATCAGAGCCAATGATACTTCATGCAACGCATTCGATAGTGAGTCACTATCTTCCTCACCTATTCTTTTGATATCCCCTCTCTCTCTGTATATATATATACATATATAGTACTCGGGCATTAGCCCTACGAAACATTTTAAAACGTTCAGCGTATGAGCTATTTTTATTATTAATTAAAAAAACAACTACTATGTGTACGCACCGTTGTTTGGCGCGCGAATCGTTCGGCACATCGCTAGAAAGTGGGCCGGGTGAAACCGCGTTGTAGGGGGGGGGTGTATGAGGTATAATCAAATGACACGGCGGCCTGTTGTTGTTAATATTGTTGTTGTTTTACTCTTGACACAAGCACACGCAGCTTCCCCCCCCCCGTCTTTCTACACACAAATATCATCTAAACAAGTACTTTTCGGGCTGAGCCTCAGCCAAGATTTAACGTCCACGGGACTGCCTTTTTGCAATGCTTCATAGACGGACCCCAACAGATACAAATGTGGGGCAACGGTGGGGCTTGAACCCGCGCACCTATCTAGTGTCTCCTCCCGATCGCGAGGCGCAGGCACACACATCACGCCACCGGGCTCGACCATCTAAACAAATAATGCCACATAACTCACCCAAAGATCTTCGAGCGCTTTTTATCGTTGCAGCCAGGCGGCGGGGGAGGCGGGTGCGTGGTTTGATTGGTTGCGCGGGGGGTGGTCTATGATGACTGACGGACGAACGGACCAACGGCTGCGCAGGTGGCTAACAACAGCCTAGCAGATAGGATAGTCGTGTGTTCGTCGTCGTCGTCGTCGTTGTAGTAGTATTAGTAGTAGTAATAGCCGGAGTGAAACAATGCTAGGTAGGAGCCGCCGTCTTAATCGTAGCCAACCGTGAGAGGTGGCGGCAGCGGCGAGCCAGTCATAGCCTAGTAGCGGTGACGTGAGTCATCGTCGGCCGAGGAAACGAACACACTTGCTTTCATCGATTCATAGATAGATGGATAGGTGGATTGATGGAAGGATGGCTGATTGAATGGGTGGATGGGTGGGTTGGTGGGCAGGGTGATTGGATGGATATGTGGCTAGGTAGGTGTAAGTAGATCGATCCATATTTACGGCGAAAATGCACCCGTCCGCGCTCCTATGCTGGCTCGCTAGCTCGTTCGCTCGCTCGCTCACTCAAGCACACTAACAAAGACATACAGCCACGCGCGCATATACATGTATTATGGGCATATAAACACACTCACGTACCTACGGGATACGTAGGTAAAGGCGACAGCGGAAGAGATTGTTGGCATATCGAGAAGAGAGAGATGGGAGAGAGGGGGGGGGGGGCGAGAGAGAAATATGGAATATGATCGAGAAGCAGAACGAAGCTTGGGCAAGCGCTACTGAAAAAGGCGGCGAAACAAAGTGAGGACGAAGTGTTCTCGTTTGACAGTGTCGTCGGCGTTTTCGTTGTTGTCGTAGTAGCTATTGCTGCTGTTTTCGTTGTTGATGGTATTGTTGTTGTTGTTGCCGTAGCTATTGTTGTTTTCGTTGTTGACGTCTTAGCGCCGCTATGTGAGAATGCAACATGCCGACGCTTACGATGATAATGATGATACTCAATTACTGATCAAACCAACGAACGAACAGCGTCGAAGTGCTCTCACCGCTCGATTGCGTTTACCGTGTGCACTGCTTGAATACGCCCTCCCTTCTCATCTTCCTTTTTCTGCTGCTGCTGCTGAAGTTGGCCATTTTCGGCTTCCCTCACACACACACCCATACGCATACAGACTACTTGACAGACTAAGCGAGAGGAAGAGAGAGAGAGAGATTCCGAGAAAGAGGACGCCCTGATAGGCTGCCGATGGACAACCACCGCAGGCAGCAGCAGGTGTCTTGCCGCAACTACGGCTAAAAAACACAGACAGGGCACCACCACCACCAACACCACGCCCGTCCTCCAGCAGATGGCGCCAGTAAGCGTGAACTGCTGTTTTCAATATCGCACCTACGGACCGGCAAGCGAGCAATAGTGTAGAACGCATAAATCATAGAAAAGACGCGAAAGAGAGAGAGAGAGAGACTGCGAAAGATCGGAAACAAACGGAAACGTGACACATTATGAACCACCATGACTATCATCATCAGCAGCAGCATCGCCGTCGTCGTCGTTGATTCATTGAGCATATATGTATGCATATTTGGGTTGTCTTGTTAGTTTTACATATATATATATATATATATATATATAGTTTTTAGATTCGGATAGTTACACTGTGATCTTCAAGAGTCTTTGGCACATTACCGTAAATAAAGCGGAAATGTCATGGAAATTAGAGTTTACCATTCGTATGCATGAAAACGAAATAAATAGGCATACGCGTTATAACATTAAAAACAAGTTGACTCCCAGTATCATAGTATTGAAGGATAAATTCCAATGAAATCATTCGTTACTATGAAGTAGTGCTAGTAGTGACTGTAATGGCGATTATATATATTTATTTTACTTTATTAACACCCGGGCTGGGTAAGTGTATGTATGTTACATCATAGTGTTTCGACACAACTATCATTCTAGCGTTTTGCCAGTTCTGCTATGGAATGTAATGACGATTATAACTAGTATTACTACCATCATGATTAGCACCACCTACCTCATTAGAGCTGTTTTATTCATATTCACACTGTCATAAGGAAAAATGCTGTTTTTGTGGTCGTCACTGTTTTTATGGTTGCAGAGATGGTGGAATACATGAAGCAAGTGGCATCTCTTGACGTTGAATTAACCGTCGAGGAACGCAATCTTCTCTCGGTTGCGTACAAAAACGTAATTGGAGCGCGGAGAGCTTCGTGGAGAATCATCTCTTCCATTGAACAGAGGGTATGTGAAGTGTCCAAAGCATTACTTTTGTTTAGATGGCGTTTGTTTAACAGTCTCTTTTTCGTACCTCAAGAATGACATATAACTAGAAAAAAATTAGCACAGTGCGGCATTTTCCTTCATCATTTTCTAGGTAGAAACTCATTTTCATCAAGCATAACATTTCAATTAAGTATTTTACTTGATGTCTATTAAATGGGGTTTGTGTGGATAAAAAAAACTGTGTTTATTACCGCTAGCAATTCAAAATCGTATATATATATTAACTTTATTGTTTTTCCTTTCGGGTTGGATCGCCCTTAGGAGGAGAGTAAGGGCGGAGAGGGTCGCCTAACCATGATCAAGGATTACCGCATGCATATCGAACAGGAGCTGCGCGGAATCTGCTGATGACATCCTCGCCGTTCTGGACAAACATCTCATACCGACTGCCTCTACTGGTAGGAACTTAACGACAACGAAAAACGCCTGTTGCTGGGGCTGTGGTGTTCTCAGAGATTGAGAATTTTACTATCCTCTTGAAAACAGTTTGACCTGTAGAGGCATGCATTTTTGTTCTGCGGTTACTTCCTTCGATAATTTATTATTCACGGAAGCGTCTGTTCTTTTCATCTTGCCTGACCTTATTCTCGCTTGTGGGCTATATATATATATATATATATATATATATATAGTTTTCACCCCGTTATGAGTTAAATGAAGTAGACAAAAGTATATATATATATATATATATATATATATAACGTCCCCCAGGTGCACTGTATATGAACTGTAGGTTAATTTGATATTTGTTGAAACCTGGTTTACAGACTCCTTTTGTCAGCGCTAATTATACTGTAATGTTGCTTTGCCGATTATTAGGTGAAAGCAAGGTATTCTACTACAAGATGAAAGGTGACTACCATCGATATTTGGCTGAGTTTGCCACCGGTAACGATCGCAAAGATGCGGCTGAGAGTTCGTTGGCGGCATATAAGGCTGCCTCGGATATTGCCACCTCGGACCTACCTCCTACTCATCCCATTAGGTTGGGACTCGCCTTGAACTTCTCCGGTAAGTTAAGACAGCGTTCGGTAATTTACGATGTATGGACGGGCAGTGTGCAGCCATTTCGCGCTTATAGTGTACGAATACATTATAGAAAAACGTCTGCTTCTTTACCAACACGTGTTTCTGTTTTTCATTTCATTCCCGTATTATACTTGTATAAAACAAGCCTGGCAGATTCGGCTACTAGACGGTTTTGTATACATACATAGTAGCGGTGTCGGCCACTAAGTATATATACTTTTAAACGAATATACATGTGTGTGTCTCTATGTCATATACTTTAACATGTGGTTGGTGTCTATTATCTTGCGTGCTTTTTACTATCACAGTGTTCTATTATGAAATTATGAACTCACCTGATCGTGCATGCCGATTGGCGAAAGCGGCTTTCGACGACGCGATCGCCGAGTTGGACACGCTCTCAGAGGAATCGTACAAAGATTCTACACTCATCATGCAGCTCCTACGGGATAACCTCACGTTATGGACGTCTGACATGCAGCATTGTAAGTTTTCGGTATCTCTATAACTAAGTCATGAGATACACGTTATCCACAAGCAGAAGGAATCATTCTGAAGCTACTACTATATATATGCATTTGCTGGCAGGAGTTTTGGAGGTGTAAAATAGTGCTAATTATTGCTCTTACAGAAATGTAGGAGAAGTAATTAACTCTAAGACCGAACCTCATGTTTGGTCTGGGGTTAGGCTGGGGCGAACCTATCTTGCATGTAATATATGTATTTATATAAATGTATATGCAAAGAAGGATATATATATATATATATATGTTTACATGATTACAGACGAGTAATGGATCAGTTAGCGTTTTTAATAACACACGATATTTGCAAAATGTATGCGTTCAGGTGATGAGGAAGGCGTTAAGGAGGAGCCCAGTGAAGAAAAGAAGGAGGAGGCATCATAAGTTATAGACGTGTCAGCAAGAAGAACAACGCAGTAATAATAATACGAATAAAACATAAAAAGCAATCCTCGCAGCACCAGGGGTAGCAACAACACTACAACAACACAGCAACAACAACAAGAATAACAACAGATTGACTGCAAAACAGGCGGCGATAGCAACAAGAAGAGGAAAACTAGCAACAAAGGAACAAGAAGCGATGCTTGTGTTAGCAGGAACTCGCTCACTATAAAAAGAAAATCGTCAATTAACGCCCCTATATGTGTCATCAGCAGCAGTAGCAAAACGGAATAAGATTAGTGTAACTCTCGTAGAAGGCTGAACGAGTCGCGCGAATGATATTGGAAAAACAACGACAATAATAACGGGCTCCCCGGATTCGCTGTGCACTACTTCCATAGTGCAGTCGTCGATCACTGCAAGCAGCGGAAAGCCAACACAGGGAAACAATATATATATATATATATATATATATATATCTACATATACGAGCAGGACGAAGAAACATCACACAATTGAACGCAGAAACAAACATGATTGATGATAACGGTAATAACGGAAACAACAATTGATGTTGAAGTGATAGCTGTCATTGTCACGTGTTGTTTGTTTGTTTGTTTGTGTGTGCGTTGTAACGGGGACGCGACGTGCGCTCGTACGTGCGAGGTTCAACTTCTGCGAACCACTGTCGCTCCTATTGTCTAGCCCGACCTGTAGCGAACCAAGATCGTCATACAGCACTATCGATAGGCTCCACCCCTTATTTCCGCCCTGGCGTGTCCTTTCACCTTCACCAGCCCGCACATCTATACGTCACTGCTGCGACAATGCTGATGATGAATATGATAAAGATGGTGGCCATGACCAGAGGTGCCCCGCCTGCGGTTTGCAGCTTAGCAGGGATATTGGCGATGGCGACTTTATGTATGAATTTGATCGAATCACGCTCGTGTTATGTGGGCGGGGAAGTTATTTTGGGAGCGAACGGTACGTGGGCGTAATCATCCCTTGCCATCTCACGAACTTCTGTTAGCATGTCTTTCGCCTCTTGGTTACTCTACACCTCCGTTCCATTCGGCACATTCTTCCACCGCATTTACCAGTGTGCATGTATCTAGAATTGCTCTGATTTTGCACCGAACCAAACTTTTTAGTCTCGTTGTTATTATTACTATTACTACTATACTGCTATTTATTCCAATACGCGTGGTTGGCAGAACGCTCACTCATATATATATATATATATATATATATATATATATATACATGTATGCGTATGGATGTTCGACAGGAAGGAATGATTATATATCGCAAGCAGAGTATACCCATCTGGAAGGATTAGGGAGAGTGTGTTTAATGACACCGGCTAGTTTTTCTTTACATATGTGCTGCTGTTAAGGTTGCGCTTCGCATCCGAAACCCTCATTCCATTGTGGTTCTCTATCTGAAGTGCGGGGTTGTAGCACTGGTGCAATGGCTCGCGAAACCGACTGATGAACGAACGAAAACGGACACCTAACTTGGCATGTTCGCGAGTGTAAACAGAAAAAGCAGTGGTCTATATGACCACATGCTATGCTTGTATAACACAGCCAACAACCTCAGCGACGTCAATCTACCGGAAACAATGGTTTAGCATCCGAACATGCGCGGGCTTAACCCTTATTCATAACAGCAACAACAACCACGAACAATTCAAGCATTGCAAGATTAATAAAGAGTTAATGGCCAAAAACTAAAAAGCGATAATTTGCTCGATGTGGAGATAAGCACGCGTATTCAAAATAGACTATTTAGAAAGGTGGTTGGAATATAACAAAGTGTCTAGTATTTATACACGAATGTTCTACTCCTGGTAATTATCATAATATTATGTTTAAAATATAGCACTTCATGATTACGTGGCATAGTGGGTCTACGTTACTTGTTTCGTACAAAAACCATAAATCGAGAGCACACAGTTTGTTCTATTTATGAACTGCATACTATCTACTTATGGTTCCATCTATATGGAAGCGCAGCGTAGCTAAGCCGTCAAAGGCTTAACAGTTTCAACCATTCACCTGCTACACATGTTGACGAAAGCTAAATTAAAGTGATTCCACACCGCAAAGAGTAGCCATCAAAAAGCATGACACCTGACCAGATCTATGTTGAATTGCGTGCCTGCTTTCTGCATTTCTAGCAGTGGCAAGTGCTGTCTGATCTGTATCGTTGCTTTGTTCTTCTCTTCCTTTCGTTTCTAGACCTTCTCCAGTGGGGTCTAAAGACAACTAATCACATGAACATTTTTTCCCGGACACATGCATTAAATATGTGAGACCTAGTCTTCTTGTGGCTTCGCAGCAATTGTTTGTTTTCTTCTTCGAGTAAACGTAAAAACGCGGACGACAAGGATAAGCGCAACGATGGCGACAAAACGTGAACAAATGCTGTACGTAGGGCATTCTAGGATAGGGGATCAACACACCTACAGTAGTACTAACTTCTTTGCTAGATAACTTCAAGGGCCAACAAGGAGTACCTCCGCTGCATGCTGAAAATATTTGTTGAAACGCATGCGTATTTGTGCTGGTCAGTGACGTTACTTACTGTACGTCTGACTGGTTATGACTGTCTGGTTGTCAGCTGGTTATCGAATCTTGTTCCACTGTCGAACTCGGTGTGCCGGAATCCTTGCCTTCAAGTGGTTGTGTGCCTGAATGGAGTTCGTGAACGAGGCAACACAATCTGGCAAACTGGGTGTGCCTGCACACGCATAGCTGGCCTGATGTCTCTATGTATGACGAGATGGATGCAGCAACAGCAGCGACGGCAAGCACAACAACGGATCCACGCCAGTAAATACACGTATAGGCCAACAGTAAGACCAATAATGATGCCAGGAACAAGTAGAACAAGCCATGGGTCACCGGAGGATGCTAATAACAATTCACGGGAGGATCTTACGACGCCACCGGACCTGCAGTACTTCATAAGCATATGCGCACTAGTGTGAGAAAGCTAACAGCGAAAATAATAACCGTTGCAGTCCTGTGGTAAGACTCATCGGTCGTGTGTGATTAGCTTAGAAAGACTTATACTTCAGCGAAGGAGCAGCGGATAGCAGAAGACTTTTCATGGAAGAAGCGTTCGCTGTGCATGAGCGAAAGCTGCAAAACGAGCCTGCATAAGTGAATGATGATTTGACGTGTGTGCGTATGCGTTTGTGTCTGTGTATCTAAATGTATTCGCGTGTATGTATACTTTTGTTGTACCTCGTACTCCTTCGGCTCCTCTCTCCATATATATATATATATATATATATATATACGAATGTGTGGAAGCGTGTGTTTGCATGTACTCTGAGGCCTGCTTTATAGCAAGCAGGCTATATAACAAAGCGATATATAACCGCCTGTATGCATCATCAGTGGATGCGCGAGTTACTGGCGAATCAGACACAGAGAGTTGCTCTCATTGTGCCCCTCGGAGTGTCTCCAAAGGTTTATCCCGTCGTCGGCCTCTCAATAGAGGTGGACGTGCAGCAGACTTTGTGACAACGCGGCGTTCAACGACGCTTGCAAGCGAGCAAGGTAACGTGAGAGTGAATGAGTTAGTCTCAAGCTCATGGTCCATCATTGAGCGAAATTGAACTGCTCTGAGAGCATTACCGTCGGCGGCATTGGCGGAAAAATGCCTGCAAACGTTGATTAAGATCGCCGCGAACGTACTAGCTACGAGCAGCGTAGCAACTGCTGCAAACCTCGGCAAGCAACAGCAGTGGTAGCAGGCAGACGGACGGTCGTGTCAGCTGATAGAAATCTGTCGTCTCGTTGCTAACGACAGCAAAATTGCAAAACCGTTGAATTAATATGAGCATTAGAGTACACGGTATAACTTTTTATTTGCCTGGCAGAAGTTAAACGTCGCTGAAATCATATTCATATTAAGAATGGTTAAAAGAGCAACAACAACACTAATGACAACAACCAGCTGTCGTAACAAACAAAATGGGAGCAAAACGACGAGTAACAACAACATTGAATGTCATCTATATGTAAAAATGTAACGTTTTCTTTAATATCTAGCTGCAACAGCATTGTAAGAGCAGCATCAGATAAATCTGCAGTACCGTACTTGATCAACGAGTCACATACAGAAATTTGCATATAATGTTCGCGCTTGTAAACTGTTTGTTGAATTGAGGACGAGATCGTTCATGACGGCAAATGATGGAGCTATCGCAATGACAAAAACTATACTCGTGGGCGACTTAGTAAGGAGCCAGCTATCTTACAAGAATAATTATAACAACAAGCAAATAGCGCTAGCAACTGTAACACTAATTATAGTTATTGATAATATTAAGTTCGTATCATTACGGCAGGGAAAATTAAATGTGTTGTGCCGTTAGTTAAGCGAACGGATAGTAGGCAAAAGCGTCGAAAGCCTACGACAGGACTGCAGTCAACCACGCAACACTTGCGAGTAACAGGAATGCGCGGTACGTACAGTTAAAAGGTACTTATTGCTGCTCATCGCAAGAGAAAACAGTAGCAGAACGTTGGCGAGGATGGAAAGCCGCAAATACGACGCAACTGCTTTGATGACGTTGCACTTGTCCACACGCGACTATACTTAATAAGATCTAGGTGGTGGCATTTCGACTAAAGCTGCTCCAGTTATGATTACCTTCAATATTTATTATTATTGATGATTATTAAAATAACGGTGTGATCCAACGATAAGTAGCTGTCACGTGGCTTTACGGATTAAGTGACATGAGAGCACGAAATTCGACGGGCCGTTATACTGCTGCCATTGCCAGCGAACATTAACGTGGAGTGGTGGTAGGGTGGCCCTAACCTATCCTTTTAGAGATGAGATCGAGAAGGGAGGAATCTGAAGCCATCATCGAACGCGGGGAGAGGCCACAGTTTACGACACTTACAACGGAGGTGTGCGGGGGGGGGGGGGGGGCAACACTCGATGGGCAAAACAAATCCTCAGTTAGCGGTGAAAAAAATAAAGCACAAAAAAGTGTAACCAAGCGCAACGGCAAGCAAAGAGAGCAGAGTCACTAGAACACCAGAAGCAGCAAACGATGCTTGCACCTACCTATCTTGTTGAGTCTATCATTGTCATCAGTGTACCAATCGTGGTATGGTACTATGGCATAGCACGTTGCAGCGCTGAAAGGCGCCAGATATAGAGAGATACAAGGTTGGCACAAAAAGACGCGGACGCAGCCATCCTATTCTATTTAACAATATAAACGGCGACAACAAGGCGACACAGGGTGCAACGCAACAGTGGCGGTTTTCCAGGAGAACAACGAGAACAATAGACGCCGATTAAGGCAGAAGTCGAATCATAACTGCTTAACACTTTACTGGCGGTTGCATCGCGCCGTGTTACGCTATATCAAAATCTCCTTTCATACAACACTCAGTTCTAAATGTGTATACAGTGGTGTGTACGGCCACGATCGAACGATACAAATAAATGCACAGCAGTGTTCTGCGTCTACGTGCTGCTCGACGTCCGGAAAGTGAGTAACGCACGAGAGATATTAGAGATGATGCAGCTGCACTGATACAGTCATCTACCGTGTGTACGGTATCCCTTCTCCTCATAAATTGACTCTTCTTTACAAAACCCCATCTTCACCCGGTGACAATTCACAGTCACTAATATTAAATAAGTATTCGCAACAATACAAAAATATGAATTTTCGTTCTACAATACGTAATGTTTTCGTTCTTCTATTGACTGCGGCTGCTGCTGCTGCTGACACATTATTACGGTAACTAATAAAATGGAAACGAATACTTGAAAACAACGAGTTGTTGTTTTGTACTAGCGTTACGCTGTCTTTGTTGCTCGTCTTGTTTCCTCGTTGCCAATTTTTTGCAAATGATAAACTTTATTTATTATTTAATATCATGGTTACAGGGAAATGTGAATAACTAACTATACTTGAGCTTGTGAGGAGTTCCAGTCGAGCTTATCCTCGAGGCAGCCCCTCACTGTGCCCAAAATTGCTGCCGCATTGCCGCGCTGAACCGCCAGAGATAGTCGCTGAAGTAGAAAGTCAAAAGCTCGTTTGTCGCCTGTTCGATTCGTTTGCCAATCTTCTGTAGGAGCGACCATGCCTCAGGGCCAGGCCCCCCGAGTGTCTCAAACACTAGCGGCACAAAAAAACTCGTTCGCGAGCTGAGCATATTTCTTTGTCATAAGGCGTTTAGCCTTGCGTGCCGCGGACCCAGCGGCAGGTGCGCTGGCCTCCAGGTTCAAGCGGGCGAGCGTGTCGGTGATCGTCGCATCCCAAATAAGCGCCTTTCTCCTTTCGTTGCCAGATCGTTCGTCGGCTTAGTGCAATGCTCTTCAAACTGTTTGAAGCAATGTTTTTGACGTTACGCAAGTTGTGTCCTTCCCGTAACGAGCGTTAGTAGTCTCGGGATTCTGCAGAGTTTTTTTGCAATGCAAGTCTCTCTCATGAACAGAAGCAATCGAGTCTGGAACGGGCAGATTATTTCAACTCAAGAAAGCGGTGGTATTCTTTGAAGATAATACAAGGTTTTCTTCAAGGTCTCGAAAGACACTTTGAGTGATGGTTCCAGTAGGATGCGCCGAGATTACCTTTAGTATAGTCAGGCTCGATTCTGAGAGACGCCGCCGCCGCGAGTCACCATTTCGGATAACAGCTTGACAATATATAGATAGATATATAGATAACTTTTATTATCTTCATGATTAATTTAGATTTGTACTGGGATTCACAGCTACTCAAAGGCTATTGTTTGTATTATACGTTTTCTTAATGTTTCGTATATTGGTCTTATGATTATTATCATAATAGAATGAGATACCTAACTTACGGTAATTAATAAAGTCGAAACAAATATTTAAAAAACGGCTTGTTGTTTTGTTCTAGCGTTTGCCCTTATTGCTTTTGTTTTTTCGTTGCCAGGTCGTTCTTTGGTTTATCGTAATATGTCTCAAACTGTTTGGAGGAGTGTTGAATCAACACCACGTGCGTTGTGTCCTAGCTGAATTGTTTGGCAGTTTGTTTAAATATTGTCACGGAACAAGTTGCGCGCATCTGGAAGGAGCTAATGTGAAACTGAGGTTTGATTTTGAGAAATGTCGAGTGGGATAGATTGAACGGTTTGGGATGACCTTTCGTTAAGATTCGTTTGCTTGAAGAATACTGAGTAACGAACTTGAATGGGAAATAGTACGATGTTTAGATTTTTAGTGAATAAAAGACCGGGTGACTACGATAGAGAAAGGAAGAATAGTTCATTTTAAATGTGACGCTTTTGGGTATGGAAGCATTATCATATATCAGTCAACGCTGAGCTGTCCCGGGCTGAAATAGCGAATATGCTCTACTATTTCGTGCCTAGTGCTATAGAAACTATGAATCCGTAAATCCGCAGATAACCCGCGGCGAGATATATTGTATTTTAAAACAATGGTTTAACTTGTATAATTAGCAATAATCGCAAAGCTAAATAAAATCTTGAAAAGCCTCTAATAAGATATTGTAACGTTGCTTCTAACCACATCGCCACCAAATATAACGTTGCTGTGTTACGCTAAGTCAGCTTGAGGATGTAGACTCAGCCGGACGGATACTGCAGCCCGAAGGACTCAGGGACGATGAATGACGAGACGCAGCATAACGTCTAATGCAAAGCGCAGCTGAGCAACGAATGGTTATTAAGCCATGCTACTCGGTCTATTTATTGGTTCATGGGGCACCGCGGCGTGCTGACAAGCACCGCGCTTAAATCGGTCGGAATTTACAGTGGCTTGTGTTTGTCTCGCATAGGAATACAATTTAAGTGACTGTTTGACTTGGGTTGTCGATTATAGGTCGACCCTCTCCCGGTGTCGGCCGATGATCGTTTGGACGGCGGAGGACATTGGGGTTGGCGCAAAAGGCTGTGGCTGTTCTCTGCTGACTGTTTGAGACACGTCTTGTTCGGTTGAGACATGTATCGGTCGGTGAACGTTGGGTACGTTGAGATTTTGGCGTGGGCGCTGTAGCCGTTGGACGTGGTCGGTTAGAGTAGATTTAAATCCCGTTGGCGGGGACGCTGTGGCCGTTGGACGTAGTCGGTTAGGACTTATTTGAATTGCGCTATGATACGTATACAGTGGATGGACCTCGTCACAATATGCAAAGAGCCCGAAGCAACCGAGGGTCAGACGTATTGTATTGTTTCTGTGTTATTAACGTTGCTGTGTTACGC
This sequence comes from Dermanyssus gallinae, assembly GCA_003439945.1. NCBI lineage: Eukaryota > Metazoa > Arthropoda > Arachnida > Mesostigmata > Dermanyssidae > Dermanyssus > Dermanyssus gallinae. Next base: position 32,723 of record QVRM01000687.1, on the reverse strand, counting down.
TAAGTCAGCTTGAGGATGTAGACTCAGCCGGACGGATACTGCAGCCCGAAGAACTCAGGGACGATGAATGACGAGACGCAGCATAACGTCTAATGCAAAGCGCAGCTGAGCGTCCCTCGGGCTACAGTACTCGTCTGGATGAGTCTACATCCCCACGCTGACTTAGAGTAACACAACAACGTTACAATATAATACAAGAACTTTACAAAACGAAATAACAGTATTGCCTATACTAGAAGGCCGCGAAAAATGTCGCGCAATATGTCCGTCTCCCAGTCCCATGCTGAAGCCCGTTTCAAGCACCTTCCATTCTGTTCTACCAAGAATCTGGCCATACATTTTCTGGTTATAAATACCAATTCGTCCAGCAAATGTTGTTTCGTGGCCTGTGGTATGCTGTTGCTAACACCTTTTTTTTGTATGATTATCAGGAGTTTGGGGAAATACTTTAGGTACGCTCAGGAAGGGATTTTAATGAGTGTGGGATGCTCGCTGCAGTGAAAATCCACTTTGACCTCAATAACCCTCTAGGTTCGTTCATGCTCCCGTCATCATTCCACTCGCACTTTCTCTTTGATGACTCCTATGTTCTCTAATCTGACCTCCCTCTCTACTTCTAGGAGTTCCTGCGGGAGGAGTGAGAGCTCCTCTGTGAGACATGAGAGCTGCGAGTGCAGTATGCTCTGCATATTTTCACGGCCATGATTATCTACGCTGTACTGTCTTCTTCTGTTTCTTTTAGGTATTGCCCCTGTCGAGCCCGGTGGCGTGGTGGGTGCATTCGCCTGCGCCTCGCAACCGGAGGAGACACATAGGTGCGCGGGTTCGAGCCCCACCGTTGCACATTTGTATTTATAGGGGTCCGTCTATGAAGCAATGCGAAAAGCAGTCCCACGGACGTTAAATCTTGGCTGAGAGTCAGCCCCGAAAGGATTTAGGTATTGCCCCTTTCAGGTCAGCACGCACTGATGCGGTCTACATTACTACGGAGTCGGCCACGGTTTCCAGTAGCCAATCTCATTGGAGTTCCACTGGCTCCATGTATAAGCAGCTGATTTATTCGACCGAGTGCAGCAACCGTTTTAGCTGTTTCATTGCGCGTATACTTTATGTGAGGGCCGTACGCCATGACCTGTTGTACTATTGTGATGAAGCACTCAATCCCTTGGGCAGTACAACAATAGTCTGACCACGAACTTTACTGTATACGCATCATGACGCATTTAATCAGTCCTAACCGACCACGTCCGTCCCCAACGTCTTTAACGGTCCCAACGATCACTAGCCGACGTCGACACGTCTCAACCAACCAACCAGAGAACGGCCACAGGCATCCGCGCCAATACTCCAACGTCATTTAACGTTTAAACGATCACCGGTCGATGTCGGCGATGGTCAACCAACCAGATCAAGACGCGCAAATGAAGTGAAATCCAATTAATTCCTCTACGATTCCTGTACGAAACAAACACAAACGGATGTAATTCCGACCAATTTGAGAGCGTAGTCTCGTAGTAGTAAATCGACTGAAAAATGGTGGATTAAATCATGCTCATCCCGGCTCTGCCAATCATCCGACGTAAGTCCATGCGTTCTCGCTCATCCAAACCCTAGCTTCCTCGCAATGTCGTACTGAGTTGTACATCCCCGGTTAACTTAGCGTAGCGACATTGTTACAGTTACTAACAGCATCATGTTTTTTAGCACAATGTTGTAGTGCCGCCTGTCCACCAAATGTAACGAGGCCGTTACGCCAAGTCAACCGGATAATCTAGTGCGATGGCAACTACATCCGGGAAGGCTACGGATGAGCGGGGAAAGGCGAACACATGTTTGGTGCGGAGTACACAAGTCACCGCAGCGTGGTGTATCTCAAAAGATGCCAGATTCCGGTCTAAAATCATTCAGAATTTACATCGATTTGTGTTTGCTTCGTGGGGGTGGGCGCGAAGGCTGTGGTCGTTGTAACAAGGTTGTTAGACGTGGTCGATTAGGAGAGATTTGAACTTCGCCATAATGCGTAGACCGTGTAGTGCTTAGTTGGACTGTTGTTGCACTACCGAGATGGTTGAGCTATTTATTCTTCGCGATATTATGACGAAGCGCTCCGCCCTGTGGGCTGTGGTAAAACAATGGCCATCCTGCGCACTAAACTGTCTATTAGGAAAAGGATGGCTGGTTCGAGAAGCAGTGGGTCTGTGCCGTAATCGGTGTGGTGGTTGGTGTTGCGGACGATGGTGTGGTCTGTATCGTGGTCAATTTGTGGTTAGCTCTGACATCTCCGAATGTTGTCATGCCCCTGCCGGGCAGGCAAAGCAGGGCTAATCTCAGGGCGCTGGCCGTCGTGGCGAACGGACGTGTTTTACTTCGTTCTGCGGCGTAGACTGTGAGATTGGCGATTATGTGGTGGTGGCGGTGGTGCTCGTGACTACGGACCTTGACTTGTGACCTGTTACCGTGGAGGTTTTGTTGTGCGAATATGCATTCAGTGTGTCTGCTCTCATTGCCGGTTAGAGAGATACTGACAAGACGAAGTACCTACCCTTCAGTCGACATCAAGCGGCGCTTGCTGCGCTTTGAGAGAGACACTGGAGAGGAGGCCTAGCCTCCCTTCCCGTTCCGTCGCCGGGTGCGCGTCGTGCAGGGTTTGGTGAAGCCCGAAGTGCAAGTGATGTTGGTAGTGACGTGCAACGCTCACGTGCGTATTGATGTGCGCCGTGCACATGCCGAGGCGGGACGTAGCAGGTCAGCGTGCACCAAACGAGCGTGTCCCAACAGTTACTCTGCATACAAAGTGGATTGGTGCGCACGGGCTAGTAGGAGAAGGGGGCTCACCAGAAGAGGCGGCTTATCTTATAAATCACACTGGGAAGACACTCACCTGACGATTTGACTCTTGAAGTTAAGTAGCAGGGCTGGTAGACGGCTACACACATAGGCCAAGTGCACCTATCACCAGCCCCAACACCCGGAATCATTTATAACCGTCTCGGATAGGAACCGCGATTTCGAGAATGCATCAGAGGCCATAGCTTGATACGCAGAACAGATCTCTGTAAAGCTCTGAACACCAAGACAGAGCTAAAGGAGGTATCCCGGAGGCTACCGCGGGCTACATAATGCATATATAGAAATACGCGACAATCAGCATCGATAGGCGGTAAGCCCGCCTTGCGGCGAAGGATATGATGGCCGCCCTGGTGGAAAAACGCGACATACTTGAACGCGAACTTGAAATGAGATCAGCGGAACAAAAGAGGAAGGAACTGCAAACAGCCCCTTCCGGATTTTGTGACCGATGCTAACGCAAGTACGTTGCCGACCAGGTGGAAGGAGAGTTCTTGGAAAAAAGGTTTGGTGGTCTCATACCAATAGGGATATACAACTAGAGAACAAACCCTGGTCGCGCGGTTCTCGTTCTTATAACCGGCTCGTTCTTGAAACCAACTTGTTCTTACCACCAGCTCGTTATTAGAAACGTATTGCCCTTAGAACCGACTACTTCTTGGAACGAGCTCGTTTTTAGAACCGGCTCGTTTTTAGAACCAATTCGTTCTTTGAACCAGCTTGTTATTAGGACCAGCTTGTTCTTAGAGCCGTATTGTCCTTAGAACGGGCTCGTTCTTAGAACCGGCTCGTTTTTAGAACCAGCTCGTTCTTAGAACCGGCTTGGTTTAAGAACCGTATTGTTCTTACACCGACTCGTTTATAGAACCGGCCCGTTCTTAGAACGGTACTGTGATTAGAACCGGCTCGTTCTTAGAACCGGCTCGTTCTTAGAACCGGCTCGTTCTTAAAACCGGCTCGTTCTTAAAACCGGCCCGTTCTTAGAACCGTACCGTCCTTTTACACAATTGTTTTTAAAACTTGCTCTTATAACCAGCTCGTGTTTAGAACCGGTTCGTTCGTAGAACCAGCTTGTTCTTAGAATTAGCTCGTTCTTGGAACCAGCTTGTTCTTAGAATTAGCTCGTTCTTGGAACCGTATTGTTCTTATAACTGGCCTTTTCTAGGAACCAGCTCGTTCTTAGAATTAGCTCGTTCTTAGAACCGCATTGTTCTTAAAACTGGCTTTTTCTAGGAACCAGCTCGTTTTTAGAACCGGCTCGTCCTTTAAATCGTGTTATCCTTACACCGGCTTGTTTTTGAACCGTATTGTTTCTTATAATCGGCTCGTTTTTAGAACCAGCTCGTTCTTAGAACCGGCTTGTTCCTTACAACCGGTTCGTTTTTAGAACCAGCTCGTTCTTACAACCGGCTTGTTTTTCAACTGGCTTGTTTTTAACTGTATTGTTTCTTAGAACCATTTCATTCTTATAACCGGCTCGTTCTTACAATTGGCTCGTTCATAGAACTGGCTTGTTCTTCAAACCGACTCGTTCTTAGAACCGTGTTGTTCTTAGAACCGACTCGTTCTTAGAACCGTGTCGTCTTTAGAACCGACTCGTTCTTAGAACCGTGTTGTCCTTAGAACCGACTCGTTCTTAGGACCAGCTCGTTCTTAGAGCCGTGTAGTCCTTATACACGGCCCGCTCTTAGAACCGACTCGTTCTTAGGACCAGCTCGTTCTTAGAGCCGTGTAGTCCTTATACACGGCCCGCTCTTAGAACCGACTCGTTCTTAGTACCAGCTCGTTTTTGGTACCAGCTCGTTTTTAGTACTAGCTCGTTCTAAGAACCAGCTCGTTCTAAGAACCAGCTCGTTCTAAGAACCAGCTCGTTCTTAGAACCGGCTCGTTCTTAAAACCGGCTCGTTCTTAAAACCGGCCTGTTCGTAGAACCGTACTGTCCTTAGAACCGACTCGTTCTTAGAACCAGCCCGTTCTTAGAACCGTACCGTCCTTACACCCAATTGTTTTTAAAACTTGCTCTTATAATCAGCTCGTGTTTAGAACCGGTTCGTTCGTAGAACCCGCTCGTTCTTGGAACCGTATTGTTCTTAAAACTGGCCTTTTCTAGGAACCAGCTCGTTCTTAGAATTAGCTCGTTCTTAGAATTAGCTCGTTCTTAGAACCGCATTGTTCTTAAAACTGGCTTTTTCTAAGAACCAGCTCGTTCTTAAAACCGACTCGCTCTTAGAATCAGCTCGTTCTTAGAACCAGCTCGTTTTTAGAACCGGCTCGTCCTTTAAATCGTGTTATTCTTACACCGGCTTGTTTTTGAACCGTATTGTTTCTTATAATCGGCTCGTTTTTAGAAACAGCTCGTTTTTAGAACCAGCTCGTTCTTAGAACCGGCTTGTTCCTTACAACCGGCTCGTTTTTAGAACCAGCTCGTTTTTAAAACCGGTTTGTTTTTCAACCGGCTTGTTTTTCAACTGGCTTGTTTTTTAACTGTATTGTTTCTTATAACCATTTGGTTTTTATAACCGGCTCGTTCTTACAACTGGCTCGTTCATAGAACTGGCTTGTTCTTCAAACCGACTCGTTCTTAGAACCGTGTTGTTCTTAGAACCGACTCGTTCTTAGAACCGTGTCGTCTTTAGAACCGACTCGTTTTTAGAACCGTGTTGTCCTTAGAACCGACTCGTTCTTAGGACCAGCTCGTTCTTAGAGCCGTGTAGTCCTTATACACGGCCCGCTCTTAGAACCGACTCGTTCTTAGTACTAGCTCGTTCTTAGTACCAGCTCGTTCTTAGTACTAGCTCGTTCTAAGAACCAGCTCGTTCTAAGAACCAGCTCGTTCTTAGAACCGCGTTGTCTTTAACACCGACCCGTTTTTAGAACCGACTTGTTCTTAGAACCAGCTCGACCTTACAACCAGCTCGTTCTTACAACCAGCTCGTTCTTACAACCAGCTCGTTCTTACAACCAGCTCGTTCTTAAAACCAGCTCATTCTTAAAACCAGCTCGTTCTTAAAACCAGCTCGTACCTAGAATCAGCTCCTTCTTAGAACCGGCTCGTTTTTAAGAACCGTATTGTCTTTAAAATCGGCTCGTTCTAAGAACCAGCTCGGTTTTAGAATTAGCTCATTTTTTAAACCGGCTTGTTCTTAACGCCGGTTCGTTTTTAGAACCGACTCGTTCTTACACCCGGCTCGTTCTTAGAACCGTGTTGTCCTTAGAACCGACTCGTTCTTAGGACCAGCTCGTTTTTAGAACCGTGTTGTCCTTATACCCGGCCCGTTCTTAGAACTAGCTAGTGCTTACAACCAGCTCGTTCTTAGGACCAGCTCGTTCTTAGAACCGTATTGACCTTAGAACCCCTCGTTCTAAGAACCAGGTCGTTCTTAGATCTGGCTCGTTTTTAGAAGCAGCACGTTCTTAGAACCAGCTTGATCTTAAATTCGACTCGTTCTTAGTACCAGCTCGTTCTAAGAACAAGCTCGTTCTAAGAACCAACTCGTTCTTAGAACCGCGTTGTCTTTAGAACCGACCCGTTTTTAGAACCGACTTGTTTTTATAACCAGCTCGACCTTACAACCAGCTCGTTCTTACAACCAGCTCATTTTTAAAACCAGCTCATTCCTAGAATCGTTCTAAGAACCAGCTCGTTCTTAGAATTGTGTTGTCCTTAAAACCGGCTTGTTCTTAGAATCGTATTGTCCTTAGAACCGTATCGTTCAAAGAACCAGCTCGTTCTTAGAACCGGTTTGTTTTAAGAACCGGCTCTTTACTAAAATCAGTTTGTTCTTAGAACAAGCTCGTTCATAGAACCGGCTCGTTCTTAGAACCGGCTCGTTTAAAAAACCGTATTGTCCTCAGAAGCGGCTCGTTCTAAAAACCGGCTCGTTCTTAAAACCGGCTCGTTCTTAGAACCGGCTTGTTCTTAGAACCGGCTCGTTCTTAGAACCGGCTCGTTCTTAAAACCGGCTCGTTCTTAGAACCGGCTCGTTCTTAAAACCGGCTCGTTCTTAGAACCGGCTTGTTCTTAGAACCGGCTCGTTCTCAGAACCGGCTCGTTTAAAAAACCGTATTGTCCTCAGAAGCGGCTCGTTCTAAGAACCGGCTCGTTCTTAAAACCGGCTCGTTCTTAGAACCGGCTTGTTCTTAGAACCAGCTTGTTCTTAGAACCGGCTCGTTCTTAGAACCGGCTCGTTCTTAGAACCAGCTCGTTCTTAGAGCCAGCTCGTTTTTAGAGCCGGCTCGTTCTTAGAACCGGCTCGTTCTTAGAACCGGCTTGTTCTTAGAACCGGTTTGTTCTTAGAACCGGTTTGTTCTTAGAACCGGTTTGTTCTTAGAACCGGCTCGTTCTTAGAACCGGCTCGTTCTTAGAACCGGCTCGTTCGTAGAACCGGTTCGCTCTTAAAACCGGCTTGTTATTAGAAACGGCTTTTTCTTAGAACGGGCTTGTTCTTAGAACAAGCTCATTCTAAAAACAAGCTCTTTCTGAGAACCAGTTTATTCTTTGAACCGACTTGTTCTTTGAACCAGCTCGTTCTTAAAATCGGCTCTTTCTTAAAACCAGCTCGCTCTTACAACCAGATCGTTCTTATATCAGCTCGTTATAAAACCGGCTCGTTTTTAGAACCGTATTGTCTTTAGAACCGGCTCGTTCTAAGGTCGCTCTTAAAACGGGCTCGCTCTTAGAACGGGCTCGCTCTTAGAACGGGCTCGCTCTTAGAACGGGCTCTCTCTTAGAACGGGCTCGCTCTTAGAACGGGCTCTCTCTTAGAACGGGCTCGCTCTTAGAACCGGCTCGTTCTTAGAACCGGCTCGTTCCTAGAACCAGCCTGTTCTAAGAACCAGCTCGTTCTTAAAACCGGCTCGTTTATAGGACAGGCTCGTTCTCAAAACCGGCGCTTTCTCAGAACCAGCTCGTTCTTAGAACAAGCTCGTTCTAAAAACCAGCTCGCTTTAGAACCAGCTCGTGCTTAGAACCGGCCCGTTCTTAGAACCGGCTAGTTCTTAGAACCGGCTCGTTCTAAAAACCATATTGTTCTTAAAAGCGGCTCGTTCTTAGCAGCGGCTCGTTCTTGAAACCACCTCGATATTAAAACCAGCTCGTTCTTAGAACAAGCTCGTTCTTAAAACAAGCTGGTTCTTAGAACCGGTTTGTTTTAAGAACCGGCTCGTTCCTAAAATCAGCTTGTTCTTAGAAGCAGTTCGTTTTTAGAACAAGCTCGTTCTAAGAACCGGCTCGTTTCTAAAATTAGCTCGTTTTTAGAACCAGCTCGTTCTTAGAACCAGTTTGTTGTTAGAACCGGCTAGTTCTTAGAACAAGATCGTTCTTAGAAACAGTTCGTTTTTAGAACAAGCTCGTTCTAAGAACCAGCTCTTTCCTAAAAATCGTTCATTCTTAGAACCAGCTCGTGCACAAAACCGGCTCGTGTTAAGAACCGTATTGTCCTTAGAACCGGCTCATTCTAAGGACCGTAATGTCCCTCAGAACCAGGAGACCAGAGAACCAGGTCGTTCTTAGAACCAGGTCGTTCTTAGAACCAGCTCGTTCTTAGAACAAACTCGTTCTTAATACAAACTCGTTCTTAGAACAAGCTCGTTCTTAGAACAAACTCGTTCTTCGAACAAGCTCGTTCTTAGAACCGGTTTGTTTTAAGAACCGGCTCTTGCCTAAAATCAGTTCGTTCTTAGAACAAGCACGTTCTAAGAAACGACTCATTCCTAAAATCAGCTCGTTCTTAGAACCAGCTCGTTCTTAGAACCAGCTTGTTCTTAGAACCAGTTTGTTCTTAGAACCGGCTAGTTCTTAGAACCAGCTCGTTCTGAGAACAAGCGCATTCTTAGAAACAGCTCGTTCTTAGAAACAGTTCGTTTTTAGGACAAGCTTGTTCTAAGAACCAGCTCGTGCTTAAAACTGGCTCGTTTTGAAAACCGCATTGTCCTTAGCATCGGCTCGTTCTCATAACCAATTCGTTTTTAGAACCTGCTCGTTCTTGGGACCGGCTCGTTCTAATAACCAATACGTTCTTAGAACCGGCTCGTTCTAAAAACCGGCTTGTTCTTAGAAGCGGCTTGTTCTTTAAACCGGCTCGTTCTTAGAAGCGGCTTGTTCTTAGAACCGGCTCGTTCTTAGAACCAGCTAGTTCTTAGAACCGGCTCGTTCTTATAACCGTATTGTTCTTACAAGCGGCTTGTTCTTAGAACAAGCTCGTTCTTAGAAACAGTTCGTTTTTAGAACAAGCTCGTTCTAAGAACCAGCTCTTTCCTAAAAATCGTTCATTCTTAGAACCAGCTCGTGCATAAAACCGGCTCGTTCTAAGAACCGTATTGTCCTTAGAACCGGCTCATTCTAAGGACCGTATTGTCCATCAGAACCAGGAGACCAGAGAACCAGGTCGTTCTTAGAACCAGCTCGTTCTTAGAACAAACTCGTTCTTAATACAAACTCGTTCTTAGAACAAGCTCGTTCTTAGAACAAGCTCGTTCTTAGAACAAACTCGTTCTTAGAACAAGCTCGTTCTTAGAACCGGTTTGTTTTAAGAACCGGCTCTTGCCTAAAATCAGTTCATTCTTAGAACAAGCACGTTCTAAGAACCGGCTCATTCCTAAAATCAGCTCGTTCTTAGAACCAGCTCGTTCTTAGAACCGGCTAGTTCTTAGAACCAGCTCGTTCTGAGAACAAGCTCATTCTTAGAAACAGCTCGTTCTTAGAAACAGTTCGTTTTTAGAACAAGCTTGTTCTAAGAACCAGCTCGTGCTTAAAACTGGCTCGTTTTGAAAACCGCATTGTCCTTAGCATCTTGTTCTTTGAACCGGCTCGTTCTTAGAACCAGCTAGTTCTTACACCGGCTCGTTCTTATAACCGTATTGTTCTTACAAGCGGCTCGTTCTTAGAACCAGCTTGTTAGCCAATTCGTTCTTAGAACCGGCTCATTCTAAGAACCGTTTTGTTCTTAGAAGCGGCTCGTTCTTAGAACCAGATCGTTCTTAGAACCAGGTCGTTCTTAGAACAATTTCGTTCTTAGAACAAACTCGTTCTTAGAACAAGCTCGTTCTTAGAACAAACTCGTTCTTAAAACAAGCTCGTTCATAGAATCGGTTTGTTTTAAGAACCGGCTCGTGCCTAAAATCAGTTCGTTCTTAGAACAAGCTTGTTCTAAGAACCGGCTCATTCCTAAAATCAGCTCGTTCTTAGAACCAGTTTGTTCTTAGAACCGGCTAGTTCTTAGGACCAGCTCGTTCAGAAAACAAGCTCTTTCTTAGAACCAGTTTGTTCTTAGAACCGGCTAGTTCTTAGAACCAGCTCGTTCTGAAAACAAGCTCATTCTTAGAAACAGCTCGTTCTTGGAAACAGTTCGTTTTAAGAACAAGCTCGTTCTAAGAACCAGCTCGTGCTTACAACTGGCTCGTTTTGAAAACCGCATTGTCCGTTTTTAGAACGAGCCGATGATAACATCGGCTCGTTCTAAAAACCAATTCGTTTTTAGAACCTGCTCGTTCTTAGGACCGACTCGTTCTAATAACCAATACGTTCTTAAAACCGGCTTGTTCTTAGGACCGGCTCGTTCTAATAACCAATTCGTTCTTAGGACCGGCTTGTTCTAATAACTAATTCGTTCTTAAAACCGGCTCGTTCTTAGGACCGGCTCGTTCTTAGGACCGGCTCGTCCTTAGAACCGGCTAGTTTTTAGAACCGGCTCGTTCTTACACCGGCTCGTTGTTAGAACCTGTTCTAAAGACCAGCTCGTTTTTTAAGGCCGGCTCGTTCTTAGAACCGTATTGTCCTTGGAACCGGATTGTTCTAAAAATCAATTCGTTCATAGAACGGCTCGTTCTTAAAAGAGCTCGTTCTTACGACTGGCGCTTTCTTTGAACCATCTCGTTTTTAGAGCTAGCTCGTTCTTAGAACCGGCCCATTGTTAAAACCGGCTAGTTTTTAGAACCGGCTCGTTCTTAAAATCAGCTCTTTCTTAAAATCAGCTCTTTCTTAAAATCAGCTCTTTCTTAGAACTAGCTCGTTCTTAAAACTAGCTCGTTCTTAGAACAAGCTCGTCCTAAGAACCAGCTCGTTCATAGAACCAGTTCGTTTTTAGAACCCGCTTGTTCTTAGAACCGACCCGTTCTTAGAACCAGCCATTTCTTAGAACCGGCTCGTTCTAAGAACCGGGTCGTTCTAAGAACCGTATTGTTCTAAGAAGCGGCTCGTTCTAAGAAGCAGCTCGTTCTAAGAACCGGCTCGTTCTTAGAACCGGCTCGTTCTTAGAACCGGCTCGTTCTTAGAACCAGCTCGTTCTTATAACCGGTGACGCGGTAGCCGGCTTGCCTAAAGGCGCGCCCGAAGACGTCATTGATGGCATCGTGGCGGCCCTGCGTAAGCCCCGCCAGCTTAGTGCAGCTAAACTGGTGCAGGCCGCGCTCCTCCACTGTTCCACCGCATTGGACATTCCTCCTTCTCAAACATGGCAATGCCAAGTCTAAGACCACTAGCGGCACGGAACTGGTCGTCGGCCAGCTTACTGCCTACGGGCTTAGAGGGAAATACGTCGAGCCACGCTCCAGCGGCGTCGGATGAGACCGCTTTCAGACTCATATTGTCTGTAGGTCAAACTCTCGCGGAGGTGGAGTAGCTTTGTATATACGATGTGACTATGACGTTAAAGTACGAAAGGAGCTGACTTTTGTAACTTCAGCGTGAGAGTTTAGTAGTGGAGGTGAGTGGTGTAGTGGAAGAAAAATCTCTTCTGGTTGGCGCATTCTATCGCCAGCCGTCTGGCAAAGCCTCTTATTTCATAAATGGATTAGAAAATATAATTTTAAAGATTAACAGCCAAAATATGCTTTTCCTTGGAGATGCTAATATTGATACTCTTTGCAATGACCAAAACTCTCGTGTGCTCATTTAACTTTAACGAGTTCGTCGGTGTGCCGACGCGAGTTGTCGTAGTGGAGAGGAGGGGAGACCGCTCTACCTACAGCGCCAATTGTATCGATCACATATACTCCAATATAAGTCCCGAAGTTGTCATTCAAAGTGGATCAATCACAACAACATTCTTTGACCACCAGGCCACGTTCATCTCACTACCGACCACTTGATCGGTCACCAACATCACACGTAAATCGAAATGTAACTATCTGATCAGTCCAACGTGTACGCTGTAGATGACATCGATGAAGCAGTTGAGTGCTTCAATGCACGAGTAATGACGCCCGTTAACAGCAACAAACAGGAACTACAAATTAAAAGTAATCTTGGGATACCCAGGAAAGCCAACTCAAGTTCTCACTGGTCATGGCAGCTTCCAGACCTACATGATGAAGATTGGGAAGACTGAGGCAGACATATGTGTCTTGTGCGACGCCGGCGAGACCGACGACGTGGATCACCCGCTTTCTGCATGCAGAGCTTTTGAGATCACGAGACAGACAACCCGCTCACGGCTAACCGTGCAGTGCAATACGACGAGAGAATTACTCTCAGAGATGCTCAGCGCGAAAAAAAGCTGGGAGGCGGGCTCTGATCTTGTGGAGACTGTTATGAGAGCAAAGACAAAGCTGATGGATGAGAGGCGGCAACGCATGGAGCGCCGCCATGCCGAAGATTGAAGGCCAGACTAGCGACTCCCTACATGCACTGAAGTAATACCACAAGTATCCCGGTCATGTAGGTTAGGGGGTCACCAGGTTTTGAGTGGGTTTGAGAGTCCCACACTACCCTGACCAAAGAGTGTGCGTTATGCATTTTTTGTTCCTGGCCCCTGTAAAAAGATGCTGTGAAGCGAGTTTTAATTAGGAAATTAAGGAACAAAGTAACCGTTGTTTCTAGAAGGTGTAGGCTTAATTTAATTAAAAAACTGGTACAGAAGAACACTCAGGATAGGAGAAATCCCTGGAATGCCATTAGATTAAAAAGTGTGTGAAACTCAAAGTAAGAGAGACTATGTGTGACTGCCGATACGGAATGCTCTGATAGATATGTAATACGTGCGAATTTTCCTCGTGGAGCAACAGAGATCTCATTTCAGCCGGTCTATACTCTAAGGATTGCACATCTTTTACGCACAATCAAGATATGCTCAGTTGCACCTGAGCAAATTCCATCCCAGGTATTGCGAAGAGCAGCCGAAGTTCTTGCTGACCCCGTATCATATCTGATTAAATTGTCAATTGTGGCCTGTAAATATCCAAAGGCGCTAAAATTATATCGCGTCGTTTCGCTTTTTAAATCTGGTGACAGACTCGCAAAAGAAAACTACCGTCCAGTCAGCATACTGGCCATATAAAAACGATCTAGCCATAAATACATTCTTAGTATACATTAAAATCTACGATTTTGCGTTAAAATGGTACACATTTCAACGTCTAACGTGTCGAGTTGTGTCAAGTGTTCCCTGGCTAGAATCGAGCATAATTATAGTCTAAGGACAATATCATTTTAGACGATCATTATGCTCGACTTTACCCAGGGAATGGCAAAATAATCGATTCTAATGCTTTATTACGGTCGTCTTAGCCTGACCGGAAGCGATCGGATAGTGCCCAGTGCGGTAGTGGTGCATTCTTGCGTGGTAGGAATCCCCGTTTTGGCTTACGCAGTCTTCTATATGATGCCTTGGACAGTTGCACCAGTAGCATAGGAGGGTTATAGTTGTATAACATCACGGTACACGGAGCTCTAAGAATTTAATTTTCATGCGCTCGAACCTCCAATATTTATGTTTGCATATAAATATATATATATATATATATATATATATATGTTTCACCTGATGGACGGGCAATAATAAGCATTTATCGTCTAGAAGTCGGGGGATCAATTCAGGGTTCGCATAGGTAGAAATAGAAGAGCTAGGGAATTTCTATTCTTGCTAGTTTTCACCAAATAGGACACTTAAGCATTTTTTTTACAAATGTTGCAACAAATGATTACACAAAATGCATACAGCAACGTGTATGTACACTAGTATTTATTATGCCAACAATTTAAGGCTTGAATATAAGAATAACAGAAGTGAGTCAGGAGTCTTGTATATGCCTAAATACACATGTTATATATATATATTTTTTTAACGTGTTCTACATAGATACAGAAGTGAGTCCGGAATCTTGTATATACCTAAATACACATGTTAAATATATATATATATATATATATCTTTTTTGTTTTTCCGTAAGGCTATTGCCCTTGTACGGTTCTTTCATGTCATGGCTAATTTTTAATCCACTCCGGCATTTACCTTGTTTAAATTGGAAACCATGCAAACCAATTTAGGAATGGCCGGTCTGGATCTCGAACCCAGTCCTCCCGAATGCAAGGCAAAGGCTTTGCCACTAAGCCATCTTGCTCGGTTAAATAGAGCAGACAAACCGCTTAGGGTCAGTGTTTGTGTGCTTAACGAGATGCTCCTCGAGCGTCACCTTCAATTTAAATGCTTTGTCACAATAATTGCATACCAAAATTGCGAAGGTCATTATGACACGCAAAGCGTGTCTTTAGTGATGTAGACGAATAAGGCGTGGAATAACAACAATTAGTACATTTGTATTTGTACTTTCGGGCAGACACCATTTTCGTCATGTGGGCCTTAAGATGTTCGGTGCTAAGAAACGACGCGTTGTGTGACCTACATACGAATGTCCTTTTGAAGGCACATAATCTATGCTGCTGGGTCCGTAGATGTTGATCCAGATCCCTTTTCCAGAGAAGAAGACGAAGGAGAGACATATTGCATAAATCGCAGCCAGCGGTGTGAAGTTTCATATGTACAGAGCGTATGTGGCGCGTAAGATCGTTTCTCCACGCGCTGACGAAAATACAGTCGGCAGTGTGGACGGCGTGATCGCAGACGTATGACTCGTCGCCTGAAGAAGACGACGAAACATCCATAGATTGTGTGCATTTTGCCCAATCCATGGGTGCTCTATCGCCTCCTTCAGCGATATTCGGTGAGTCGGTTGCTTAGCGAGCAACTTGGAGATAAGGTCCCTCGCTGACTCGCGCACATATGACGGTAAACTTACTTCCTCGTTACAGATTTTTAAGTCTCGTACTCCCGAATCGGTGGAGTCGAATGGTGTGCTGCCTCTGTTAGAAACTCAAATATGGCCACTCCAAGGCACCAAGTGTCGACCTAAAAGAAAATTTGTGAGTAAAGAACATTAGTTTCGCACTTATTTTGTGTAATATCGTAACGCGCGGCCCTTTCGGACCGTGCTTGGATTCCGAACCCGAAATCAGCAAGCTTCAGTACGCCTTCATCGTCCAGCAGCAAATTATCAGGTTTTATGTCCCTGTTGATGGAAAAAAATAATAGGTATTAACGAATTTTAATAGATCAATAGACTAAACGTAGACACATAATTTTTACGATGGTACATTGATATACAACTGAATGTTGAAACGCGCGGGCGGGGCCGCCAACGAGATTAAAATCTACTCTAACCGACTACGTCCAACGGCTATAGCGCCCGCGCCAAAATCTCATCGCACCTAACGTTCACCGACTGATACATGTTTCAACCGAACATGTCTCAACCAGCCAGCACAGAACAGCCACAGCCTTTCGCGTCAAAACCCCAACGTCCTCCGCCGCCCAAACGATCATCGGCCGACACCGGGAGAGGGTTGGCCTATTTTCGGCAATCCAAGTGTAGAAATAAAAAATTGTCGTTAAGTGGAGGCTTAAGCAACGCACCAGACATTGCCTTATTAAAATTGGTGGTAAAAAGGTGTCATGTGAAATTCGTGTCCTTGCTTGATGGTAGCCCCCGCTCTTATGGACCCGGTGCGAGCGGTATATCCTCAAGGTTCCTTGCAACGTTAAGACGGTAAGATCCATAAGATTCCTCTTCGTGACGCCGAGCCCCAAGACGTACGTATATATATATATATATATATATATATATATATATATATATATATATATATATATATATATATATATATACACGTATCCGCCCTTTTTAAAATTAAAATAGAACCAATAGCAAGGGAGAAGCAGATCTGCAGTTACTAGATAGAGCCAGATTTTTCTTTATGAAACGAGTTTTGGGGTTAGCCAATTCTTGTAGGAACAGAACAGTTCATATCCTAGAGGGGGGTCTTTAATGGCACAGGAATTACAACTTCGATGGGGTTTACCTAGGACGAGAGCGTTTGAGGCCTATACTTTGAAGTGGATGGAAAAATTACAGGAAATCGATTTAGGAATATATAAAACGGTAGCGATGACAATCACGGCCTGGAGCAGCCGGATACAAGAGCAGACATTTAACTACGGCGTTTGCAGCCCACGGGTTTCATCACGTGTTATGCAGCATAGAAGAATTCCACATTCCTCAGGAGTGTTGCAGGTGCACGAGGTGCTCTGCCCAGTGCGATAGATACCACGCCGCAGCATGTCCAGCAGTTCAGTCAATAGCTGAACTAGCAAGATGAGAGAAGATCCAATGACGTGAAGGAAGCACTAGTTCTGCCTGATGTATATGTTTATAATTTTACCTAACCTGGGTGTTAATAAACTATAATATATATATATATATATATATATATATATATACGGGCTGCTCCCGCTGCCGGCCTGCTACACTTCTGTGAAGAAGGTTGATCTCGCCAGTTAGGCTGTACTTGTGGCGCCGCTCTGGCTTTCTCACCTTTTCTCAACAAACACCCTAGATTACGCATTAAAATCCGCTTTTTCTTCACAGACTCACATTTTCTCTACAAAAACCCCAGATTACGCGTCGAACCCCACTTTTTCTCCAAAGAAACATACATTTTCTCTACAAAAACCCTAAATTACGCATTAAACCCTACCCTTTCCCCGCAAAAGCTCACCTTTTAAAACAAAAACCTATTTTTCCCCACCAAAACCTACTTTTTCTTTACAAAAACTCCAGAATACGCATTGAAACCCACTTTTACCCACAAAGACCCACTTTTTCTCCACAGAAACACACAGAAACTCACATTTTCGCTACAAAAACTCTATATTTGATGGTTAGCAGCCGGCCGTTGGCGGGCATAGAGAGACAACCAGAAAGCACTGCTATCGCCAGTATAAATTGGGATATATATATATATATATATATATATATATATATATATATATATATATATAATATATATATAAAAATAAATATATATATATATATATGTACTCGTTGCCACTCAATCGATATCGTATGCCTTGCCTCCCGCGCCAACAAAAGTGACCTCGGGAAAGTTACTATTGGAAGTTTATACAGTCTGACCAACTTTCTATTGGCGCGTGAGGCTCTCCGCAGCACGCGTAACTCGCGCGCCAGCGGACCAACAGCAAAAGAGAGAAATACTTACACTCCCGCCGCCCGCGATTTAATACGCGCGAGACTTTGACGGGAGTGCCCGCCAGCCCGAATAGACAGGCCAGCAGCTCCCCCACCCTCCCCCCTATCGAGGTTCGGAATGGGGGTACCACACTACTCCACCGTACCGATTAGACGCGTTCACCTCGCGATTCCGCGTTACACACCAGAATATTGCACCGTCCCCCTTTTACAGGGGAGTTAGACCCACTCCAGCGCAGGGGTTCCCCGTGATTACGGGGCCAGAAAGTCCTCCCGACCGGTGGTCTGCTTTCGTGTGGCCATTTCCCACTCATTTTGCCTATTAAGCCAAGGCAGCAGGCGTCCCGGTCGGTACCACCGGGTGTCACCCGGGGCATTAACCGTCCGGCCCGGGGGTCCTCGTGCAGAACGGTCCCCCCGTATTGGCAATAGCCTTGGCAGCCCTCGAATGGGCCACGACAGGATGACAATATAAATTCGTTGACACCCAGTTTCTATCGTATGCCTTGCAGAGTCATAGTTACTCCCGACTTTTTCCCCACAAAAACCCACATTTTCTCTACAAAAGCCCCATATTACGCATCAAAACCCACTTTTTCTCCACAGAAATTCACATTATCTCTACAAAAACCCCAGATTACGCATCAAAACGCACGTTTTATCCACCGAAACTCACACTTTCTCTAGGAAAACCCTATATATATATATATATATATATGTATATATATATATATATATATATATATATATATATGTGCGTGAATAAGACTGTGACTGTGCATCTTCTTTTGGAGCCGATATGCGGCATTGTATCTGTCGTCAATATATACCGAACATGCTAGAGCGACAACTTACATACCTCGTGTATTGTGCCGATGACGAGGCACTCGCGGGACCTGTGCCGAAACGAGTCATAGGAGCGTATAATATTTGGATGGATTAACTGACTGTGAATTTTTATTTCCATAGAGGCTTGATCGTCCGCCTCTAAGACCTTTAGTGCCGCACACTCAAGGGTCTCGTCTTGTGCTAAGTAGACTCTTCCAAAGGAGCCTTCCCCGAGTTCTTTTATAATTGTAAAATGTCAAATTTTCTTTGGCAACTTGTTTGAAGAAGCCATTATATCACAGTTTTTAACGCACACTGTTTTTCCAAATATACACTCACTGTTTATCAGCATACACACACACTGTTTTTGAATACACACACACTGAGTTTCTCAGTAGACTCACAAATTGCTCAACAAGATACACTTTTTCACTACGATGTTGTTATAACCTATATAAAGATCTTAACGCGTTACTTGGCGTTCGCCTGCCTGTTTTTTGAATTGCGTGCGGAGATACGATAACTTCGTTTTCTCCGGCACACAGCGCTCGGCTGGGCCGGTAAGCCACAATGGGCTAAGCCTGCACTCTTAGACGTGGCGAACCAAGAAGACGGCGACCGCGCGATCCAGTGTTAATCCGTGGCAGGCGCACGAGTGCTCGAGAACTCCACAGAAACGGGAAACCACGTAACTCACCCACTCATGGGAGGGAGTTGCGATGTCTCTTCTGTAGTTTCCTGGTGGTTGCACTGCACATACGACCACAGCTCACCTCAGTCTATCCTCGTGGCAAGCCTTCTGGGTGTCACAAAATTCACGAAAATTCACCAACACTTTCCGTTTTGTGCATAGTGTACTCCTAATGACTAATTCTATCTGTTCTGCACAGTGAAACGCACGAAAGGGTCTCCCGTACTAGTATCCGAAGATATCTTCCGGGACCGATCTCGCATGCGTCCGGAACGTTCGTCTGCTACGCTGAACCTCTCAAGACAACTAGCTTTCGGGGCTGACTCTCAGCCAGGATTTAACGTCCATGGGACTGCTTTTTGCATTGCTTCATAGACGGAACCCCATCAATACAATTGTGCAACGGTGGGGTTCGAACCCGCGTACCTATGTGTCTCCTCCGGTCGCGAGACGCAGACGCGTACCACTACGCCAGCGGGCTCGACCAAGACAACTGCCGCGACAATGATGCAGTCAAACGCCGTGAAAGCGCTGCTATCCAGTTTTCACAGCAGATTCTCTCTCTTGTGGAGAGGGTTTCTGTATTGATTTCGCCGGGCGGGCTGCACTTGTGGTGCCGCCCTGGTGGTCAGAGGAATAGCAAAAGACAATAAAGGAATACTCATTAGCACCGTCATAAAGGACCGACTCATTAGCACCTTCAATGGTCGGTGGCGGGGCGATCTCAGCAGGCCACGCTGGTAATCTAGCCGAGGCGAAGAAGCTCGCAAAATACGCCTCAATAGGTTACCCACATGAGTTTCAACCGCTAGCGTTCGAGACCTTGGGCGGTCCAGGCAACCTCACTCGCAAACTCCTTCACAGAGTCGGTGAGCAACTGAACCTCGCAACCGGAGACAAGAGATCTGCGGCTTTCTTGAGACAGCGCCTTGACCTTGACGTCCAACGCGGAAACGCGGCGTCCGTCCGGGGCACGCTGCTGAAGTGGTCCCAACCCACTCTATACGAGTAATATCCTAGTGCACACGTTTGCGGGAGACAATTGTAGCTCCATTTGCATTCTTAATAAATCAATATATATATATATATATATATATATATATATATATATATATATATATATATATATATATATATATATATATATATATATATATATATATATATAAGGAATACTTATAGCTACGTAATGGGCATTAATAGATCATCAATAGGTATTAACGAATTTTAATAGATCAATAGACTAAACGTAGACGCTAAATTTGTAAGATGGTACATTGATATACAACTGAATGTTGAAACGCGCGGGCGGGGCCGTCCAACGGCCACAGCGTTTCCACCAACGAGATTTAAAGCTACTCTAACCGACCACGTCCAACGGCTACAGCGCCCGCGCCAAAATCTCAACGCACCCAACGTTCACCGACTGATACATGTTTCAACCGAACATGTTTTAACCAGCCAGCACAGAACAGGCACAGCCTTTCGCGTCAAAACCCCAACTTCCTCCGCCGTCCAAACGATCATCGGTTGACACCGGGAGAAGGTCGACCTACGATCGGTAATCCAAGTCAAACCCTGTAGAAATAATAATAAGCTCGTTCTTAGAATCAGCTCGTTCTTAGAACCAGTTCGTCCATAGAACCGGCTAGTTCTTACAACCGGCATGTTCTAAAAACCGTATTGTCCTAAGAAGCGGCTCGTTCTAGGAACCAATTTGTTCTTAGAACCGGCTCGTTCTTAGAAGCGGCTTATTCTAAGGACCGTATTGTTCTTAGAAGCGGCTCGTTCTTAGAACCAGCTTGTCCTTTGAACAACCTCGTTTTTAAAACCGGTTTGTTTTAAGAACCGGCTCGTTCCTAAAATCAGCTCGTTCTCAAACCCAGCTCGTTCTTAGAACCAGTTTGAACCGGCTCGTTCTTAGGACCGGCTCGCTCTTAGAACCAGCTCGTTCTCAGATCGGGCTCGTTCTTAGAACCAGCTTGTTTTTAGAACCGGCTCGTTCTTAGAAGCAGCTCGTTCTCAAAACCGTGTTGTCCTTAAAACCGGCTTATTCTTAGAACCGTATTGTTCTTAAAACCGGCTCGTTTTTAACTCTAACACTTTCTTCCAACCAAATTGTTCTTAGAACCAGCTCGTTCTTAACACCAACTTTTTCTTCCAACCAAATTGTTCTTAGAACCAGCTTGTTTATAGATTCAGCTCATTCTTAAAACCGGCTCGTTTTAAGAACCGGCTTGTTTTAAGAACCGGCTCGTTTTAAGAACCGGCTCGTTTTAAGAACCGGCTCGTTCCTTGAACCAGCCGGTTCTAAGAACCAGCTCGTTCTTAGAACCGGCGCTTTTTTAAAACCAGCTCATTTTTAAAACAAGCTTGTTCTAAGGACTAGCGCGTTCTAAGAACCAGCTCGTTTTTAGAACCAGCTCGTTCTTAGAACCGGCCCGTTCTTAGAACCGGCTAGTTCTAAGAAGCGACTCGTTCTTAACACCGGCTCGTTCTTAGAACCGGTTTGTTTTAAGAACCGGCTCGTTCTTAAAATCAGCTCTTTCTTAGAACCAGCTCGTTTTTAGAACAAGTTCGTTCTAAGGACTAGCTCGTTCTAAGGACTAGCTCGTTCTAAAAACCAGCTCGTTTTCAGAAACAGCTCGTTCTTAGAACCGGCCCGTTCTTAGAATCGGCTAGTTCTAAGAACCGACTTGTTCTTAGAACCGGCTCGTTCTTAGAACCAGCTCGTTCTTAAAATCAGCTCGTTTTTAGAACAAGCTCGTTTTAAGAACCAGCTCGTTTTTACAACCAGCTCGTTCTTACACCGGCCCGTTCTTAGAACAGGCTAGTTTTTAGAACCGGCTCGTTCTTAGAACCGTATTGTTATTAGAAGCGGTTTTCTAAGAACCGGCTCGTTCTTAGAACTGGTTTGTTTTTAGAACCAGGTCTTTCTTAGAACAAGCCGGTTCTAAGAACCAGCTCGTTTTTAGAACCGGCTCGATCTAAGAACAGACTCGATTTAAGAACCAGCTTGTTTATAGAACCGGCTCGTTCCTAGAATCGGCTCGTTCTTAGAATCGGCTCGTTCTTAGAACCGGCTCGTTCTTAAAACCGGCATGTTCGTAGAACCGGCTCGTTCTTAGATCCCGCTTGTCTTAGAACAAGCTCGTTCTAAGAACCAGCTCATTCTTACAACCGGCTCGTTTAAGAACCAATTCGTTCTTAGAACCGACTCGTTCTTAGAACCAGTTCGTTCTTAGAACCAGTTCGTTCTTAGAACCAGTTCGTTCTTTGAACCGGCTCGTTCTTTGACCCGACTCGTTCTTAGAACCGGCTCGTTCTCAGAACCAGCTTGTTCTTAGAACCGTCTCGTTCTTAGAAACGGCTCGTTTTTACAACCGTGTTTCCCTTCAAGCCGGCTCATTCTTAAAACCGTGTTGTTCTTAAAACCGGCTTGTTCTTAACACCAACTCGTTCTTCCAACCAAATTGTTCTTAGAACCAGCTTCTTCTTAGGTTCAGCTCATTCGTAAAAGCGGCTCGTTCTTAGAACCGTATTGTCCTTAGAACCGTGTCGTTCTAAGAACCTGCTCATTTTAAAACCGGCTCGATCTAAGAACCTGCTCGTTCTTAGAACCGGCTCGTTCTTAGAACCGGCTCGTTCTTAGAATCGGCTCGTTCTTAGAAACGGCTCGTTCTTAGAACCGGCTCGTTCTAAGAACCAGCTCGTTCTTACAACCGGCTCGTTTTCAGAACCAGCTCGTTTTTAGAACCAGCTCGTTCTTAGGACCAGCTCGTTCTTAGGACCAGCTCGTTCTTTGAACCAGCTCGTTCTTACAACCGGCTCGTTTTTAGGACCAGCTCGTTCTTAGGACCAGCTCGTTCTTAGGACCAGTTCGTTCTTACAACCGGCTAGTTCTTAAAACCAGCTCGTTCTTAGAACCGGCTAGTTCTTAGAACCAGCTCGTTCTAAGAACAGTGTTGTTCTTAGAACCGGCTCGTTCTAAGAACCGGCTCGTTTTTAGAACCGGTTCGTTCTTAGAACCGGCTCGTTCTTAGAACCGGCTCGTCCTTAGAACCGGCTCGTTCTTAGAACCGGCTCGTTCTTAGAACCGGCTCGTTCTTAGAACCGGCTCGTTCTTAGAACCGGCTCGTTCTTAGAACCGGCTCGTTCTTAGAACCGGCTTGTTCTTAGATCCCGCTTGTTCTTAGAACAAGCTCGTTCTAAGAATCAGCTCGTTCTTACAACCGGCTCGTTTTTAGAACCAGCTCGTTCTTAGAACCGGCTTGTTCTTAGATCCCGCTTGTTCTTAGAACAAGCTCGTTCTAAGAATCAGCTCGTTCTTACAACCGGCTCGTTTTTAGAACCAGCTCATTCTTCGAACCGGCTCGTTCTTAAAACCGGCTCGTTCTTAGAACCAGTTCGTTCTTAGAACCAGTTCGTTCTTTGAACCGGCTCGTTCTTTGACCCGACTCGTTTTTTGAACCGGCTCGTTCTCAGAACCAGCTTGTTCTTAGAACCGTCTCGTTCTTAGAAACGGCTCGTTTTTACAACCGTGTTTCCCTTAAAGCCGGCTCATTCTTAAAACCGTGTTGTTCTTAAAACCGGCTTGTCCTTAACACCAACTCGTTCTTCCAAAAAAAATGTTCTTAGAACCAGCTTCTTCTTAGGTTCAGCTCATTCGTAAAAGCGGCTCGTTCTTAGAACCGTATTGTCCTTAGAACCGTGTCGTTCTAAGAACCTGCTCATTTTAAAACCGGCTCGATCTAAGAACCTGCTCGTTCTTAGAACCGGCTCGTTCTTAGAACCGGCTCGTTCTAAGAACCAGCTCGTTCTTACAACCGGCTCGTTTTTAGAACCAGCTCGTTTTTAGAACCAGCTCGTTCTTAGGACCAGCTCGTCCTTAGGACCAGCTCGTCCTTAGGACCAGTTCGTTCTTAGGACCAGCTTGTTCTTAGAACCGGCTAGTTCTTAGAACCGGCTCGTTCTTAGAACCGGCTCGTTCTTAGAACCGGCTCGTTCTTAGAACCGGCTCGTTCTAAGAACCAGCTCGTTCTTACAACCGGCTCGTTTTCAGAACCAGCTCGTTTTTAGAACCAGCTTGTTCTTAAGACCAGCTCGTTCTTAGGACCAGCTCGTTCTTAGGACCAGCTCGTTCTTAGAACCAGCTCGTTCTTACAACCGGCTCGTTTTTAGGACCAGCTCGTTCTTAGGACCAGCTCGTTCTTAGGACCAGTTCGTTCTTAGAACCGGCTAGTTCTAAGAACCAGCTCGTTCTTAGAACCGGCTAGTTCTTAGAACCAGCTCGTTCTAAGAACAGTGTTGTTCTTAGAACCGGCTCGTTCTTAGAACCGGCTCGTTCTAAGAACCGGCTCGTTTTTAGAACCGGCTCGTTCTTAGAACCGGCTCGTCCTTAGAACCGGCTCGTTCTTAGAACCGGCTCGTTCTTAGAACCGGCTCGTTCTTAGAACCGGCTCGTTCTTAGAACCGGCTTGTTCTTAGATCCCGCTTGTTCTTAGAACAAGCTCGTTCTAAGAATCAGCTCGTTCTTACAACCGGCTCGTTTTTAGAACCAGCTCGTTCTTAGAACCGGCTTGTTCTTAGATCCCGCTTGTTCTTAGAACAAGCTCGTTCTAAGAATCAGCTCGTTCTTACAACCGGCTCGTTTTTAGAACCAGCTCATTCTTCGAACCGGCTCGTTCTTAAAACCGGCTCGTTCTTAGAACCAGTTCGTTCTTAGAACCAGTTCGTTCTTTGAACCGGCTCGTTCTTTGACCCGACTCGTTTTTAGAACCGGCTCGTTCTCAGAACCAGCTTGTTCTTAGAAACGGCTCGTTTTTACAACCGTGTTTCCCTTAAAGCCGGCTCATTCTTAAAACCGTGTTGTTCTTAAAACCGGCTTGTTCTTAACACCAACTCGTTCTTCCAACCAAATTGTTCTTAGAACCAGCTTCTTCTTAGGTTCAGCTCATTCGTAAAAGCGGCTCGTTCTTAGAACCGTATTGTCCTTAGAACCGTGTCGTTCTAAGAACCTGCTCATTTTAAAACCGGCTCGATCTAAGAACCTGCTCGTTCTTAGAACTGGCTCGTTCTTAGAACCGGCTCGTTCTTAGAACCGGCTCGTTCTTAGAACCGGCTCGTTCTTAGAACCGGCTCGTTCTAAGAACCAGCTCGTTCTTACAACCGGCTCGTTTTCAGAACCAGCTCGTTCTTAGAACCGGCTAGTTCTTAGAACCGGCTCGTTCTTAGAACCGGCTCGTTCTTAGAACCGGCTCGTTCTTAGAACCGGCTCGTTCTAAGAACCAGCTCGTTCTTACAACCGGCTCGTTTTCAGAACCAGCTCGTTTTTAGAACCAGCTTGTTCTTAAGACCAGCTCGTTCTTAGGACCAGCTCGTTCTTAGGACCAGCTCGTTCTTAGAACCAGCTCGTTCTTACAACCGGCTCGTTTTTAGGACCAGCTCGTTCTTAGGACCAGCTCGTTCTTAGGACCAGTTCGTTCTTAGAACCGGCTAGTTCTAAGAACCAGCTCGTTCTTAGAACCGGCTAGTTCTTAGAACCAGCTCGTTCTAAGAACAGTGTTGTTCTTAGAACCGGCTCGTTCTTAGAACCGGCTCGTTCTAAGAACCGGCTCGTTTTTAGAACCGGCTCGTTCTTAGAACCGGCTCGTCCTTAGAACCGGCTCGTTCTTAGAACCGGCTCGTTCTTAGAACCGGCTCGTTCTTAGAACCGGCTCGTTCTTAGAACCGGCTTGTTCTTAGATCCCGCTTGTTCTTAGAACAAGCTCGTTCTAAGAATCAGCTCGTTCTTACAACCGGCTCGTTTTTAGAACCAGCTCGTTCTTAGAACCGGCTTGTTCTTAGATCCCGCTTGTTCTTAGAACAAGCTCGTTCTAAGAATCAGCTCGTTCTTACAACCGGCTCGTTTTTAGAACCAGCTCATTCTTCGAACCGGCTCGTTCTTAAAACCGGCTCGTTCTTAGAACCAGTTCGTTCTTAGAACCAGTTCGTTCTTTGAACCGGCTCGTTCTTTGACCCGACTCGTTTTTAGAACCGGCTCGTTCTCAGAACCAGCTTGTTCTTAGAAACGGCTCGTTTTTACAACCGTGTTTCCCTTAAAGCCGGCTCATTCTTAAAACCGTGTTGTTCTTAAAACCGGCTTGTTCTTAACACCAACTCGTTCTTCCAACCAAATTGTTCTTAGAACCAGCTTCTTCTTAGGTTCAGCTCATTCGTAAAAGCGGCTCGTTCTTAGAACCGTATTGTCCTTAGAACCGTGTCGTTCTAAGAACCTGCTCATTTTAAAACCGGCTCGATCTAAGAACCTGCTCGTTCTTAGAACTGGCTCGTTCTTAGAACCGGCTCGTTCTTAGAACCGGCTCGTTCTTAGAACCGGCTCGTTCTTAGAACCGGCTCGTTCTAAGAACCAGCTCGTTCTTACAACCGGCTCGTTTTCAGAACCAGCTCGTTTTTAGAACCAGCTCGTTCTTAGGACCAGCTCGTTCTTAGGACCAGCTCGTTCTTAGGACCAGCTCGTTCTTAGAACCAGCTCGTTCTTACAACCGGCTCGTTTTTAGGACCAGCTAGTTCTTAGAACCAGCTCGTTTATAAGAACAGTGTTGTTCTTAGAACCGGCTCGTTCTTAGAACCGGCTCGTTCTAAGAACCGGCTCGTTTTTAGAACCGGTTCGTTCTT
Source organism: Dermanyssus gallinae (assembly GCA_003439945.1). Lineage (NCBI taxonomy): Eukaryota > Metazoa > Arthropoda > Arachnida > Mesostigmata > Dermanyssidae > Dermanyssus > Dermanyssus gallinae. The sequence continues at coordinate 6,361 of QVRM01000687.1, read as the reverse complement.
AGAACCGGCTCGTTCTTAGAACCGGCTCGTCCTTAGAACCGGCTCGTTCTTAGAACCGGCTCGTTCTTAGAACCGGCTCGTTCTTAGAACCGGCTCGTTCTAAGAACCGGCTCGTTCTAAGAACCGGCTTGTTCTTAGATCCCGCTTGTTCTTAGAACAAGCTCGTTCTAAGAATCAGCTCGTTCTTACAACCGGCTCGTTTTTAGAACCAGCTCGTTCTTAGAACCGGCTAGTTCTTAGAACCAGCTCGCTCTAAGAACAGTGTTGTTCTTAGAACCGGCTCGTTCTTAGAACCGGCTCGTTCTAAGAACCGGCTCGTTTTTAGAACCGGTTCGTTCTTAGAACCGGCTCGTCCTTAGAACCGGCTCGTTCTTAGAACCGGCTTGTTCTTAGAACCGGCTCGTTCTTAGAACCGGCTCGTTCTTAGAACCGGCTCGTTCTTAGAACCGGCTTGTTCTTAGATCCCGCTTGTTCTTAGAACAAGCTCGTTCTAAGAATCAGCTCGTTCTTACAACCGGCTCGTTTTTAGAACCAGCTCGTTCTTAGAACCGGCTTGTTCTTAGATCCCGCTTGTTCTTAGAACAAGCTCGTTCTAAGAATCAGCTCGTTCTTACAACCGGCTCGTTTTTAGAACCAGCTCATTTTTCGAACCGGCTCGTTCTTAAAACCGGCTCGTTCTTAGAACCAGTTCGTTCTTTGAACCGGCTCGTTCTTTGACCCGACTCGGTCTTAGAACCGGCTTGTTCTTACAACCGGCTCGTTCTCAGAACCAGCTCGTTCTTAGAACCAGCTCGTCCTTAGAACCAGCTTGTTCTTAGAACCGTCTCGTTCTTAGAACCAGTTTGCTCTTACAACCGTGTTGCCCTTAAAGCCGGCTTATTTTTAAAACCGTGTTGTTCTTAAAACCGGCTTGTTCTTAACACCAACTCGTTCTTCCAACCAAATTGTTCTCAGAACCAGCTTCTTCTTAGGTTCAGCTCATTCGTAAAAGCGGCTCGTTCTTAGAACCGTATTGTCCTTAGAGCCGTGTCGCTCTAAGAAATGGCTCGTTCTTAGAGCCGGCTTGTTTTTAGAGCCGGCTCATTCTTAGAACCGGCTCGTTCTTAGAACCGGCTTGCTCTAAGAACCAGCTCGTTCTTACAACCGGCTCGTTTTTAGAACCAGCTTGTTCTTACACCCGGCTTGTTCTTAGGACCAGCTCGTTCTTAGAACCGACTAGTTCTTAGAACCGGCTTGTTCTAAGAACAGTGTTGTCCTTAGAACCGGCTCGTTCTAAGAGCAGTGTTGTCCTTAGAACCGGCTCGTTCTAAGAACAGTGTTGTCCCTTGAACCGGCTCGTTCTAAGAACAGTGTTGTTCTTAGAACCGGCTCGTTCTAAGGACCGGCTCGTTTATAGAACCGGTTCGTTCTTTGAACCGGCTCGTTCTTAAAACCGACTCGTTCTTAGAACCGGTTCATTCTTTGAACCGGCTCGTACTTAGAACCGGCTCGTTCTTAGAACCGGCTCGTTCTTATACCAAGCTTGTTCTTACAACAAGCTCGTTCCAAAAGCAAGCTCGTTCTGACAATCAGTTCATTCTTAGAACCGGCTTGATCTTAAAACCAGCTCGTTTTAGAACCAGCTCGTTCTTAAAACCAGCTCGTTTTAGAACCGGCTCGATCTAAAGACCGGCTCTTCCATAGAACCAGCTCGTTTTTAGAACCAGCTTGTTTTCAGAACTAGCTCGTTCTTAGAACCGGCTCGTTCTTAGAACCAGTTCGTTCTTTGAACCGGCTCGTTCTTTGACCCAACTCGTTCTTAGAACCGGCTCGTTCTCAGAACTAACTCGTTCTTAGAACCGGCTCGTCCATATAACCAGCTTGTTCCTTAACCCGGCTCGTTCTTAGAACCGGCTCGTTCTTACAACCTTGTTGCCCTTAAAGCCGGCTCATTCTTAGAACCGAGTTGTTTTTAAAACCGGCTTGTTCTTAACACCAGCTCGTTCTTCCAACCATATTGTTCTTAGAACCAGCTTGTTCTAAGATTCAGCTCATTCGTAAAAGCGATTCGTTCTTAGAACCGTATTGTCCTTAGAACCGTGTCGTTCTAAGAACCTGCTCGTTCTTAGAACCGGCTTGTTCTTAGAACCGGCTTGTTTTTAGAACCAGCTCTTTCCTAGAACCAGCTCGTTCTTAGAATCAGCTCGTTCTTAGAACCAGCTCGTTCAGAAAAACAACTTGTTTTTAGAACCGGCTTGACCTAAGAACAACCTCGATCTAAGAACCAGCTCGTTCATAGAACCGGCTCGTTCCTAGAACCGGCTCGTTCCTAGAACCGGCTCATTCCTAGAACCGGCTTGTTCCTAGAACCGGCTCGTTCTTAGAACCAGCTCGTTCTTAGAACAGGCTCGTTCTTAGAACCAGCTCGTTCAAAGAACCAGCTCGTTCTTTAAACCGGCTCGCTCTTAGAACCGGTTTGTCCTTAGAACCAGCTTGTTCTTAGAACCGACTCGTTTATACAATCGTGTTGCCCTTAAAACCGGCTCATTCTTAGAACCGTGTTGTTCTTAAAACCGGCTTGTTCTTAACACCAACTCGTTCTTCCAACCAAATTGTTCTTAGAACCAGCTCGTTCTTAGAATTGGCTTGTTTTAAGAACCCGCTCATTTATAGAACCGGCTCGTTTTTAGAACCGGCTTGTTCTTAGAACCAGCTTGTTCTTAGAACCGGCTCGTTCTTAGAACTGGCTTGTTCTTAGAACCGGCTCGTTCTTTGAACCGGCTCGTTCATACAACCGTGTTGCCCTTAAAACCGGCTCATTCTTAGAACCGTGTTGTTCTTAAAACCGGCTTGTTCTTAACACCAACTCGTTCTTCTAACCAAATTGTTCTTAGAACCAGCTTGTTCTTAGGTTCAGCTCATTCGTAAACGCGGCTCTATCTTAAAACCGTATTGTCCTTAGAACCTGCTCGTTCTTCGAACCGGCTTGTTCTTAGAACCGGTTTGTCCTTAGAACCAGCTTGTTCTTAGAACCGACTCGTTTATACAACCGTGTTGCCCTTAAAACCGGCTCATTCTTAGAACCGTGTTGTTCTTAAAACCGGCTTGTTCTTAACACCAACTCGTTCTTCCAACCAAATTGTTCTTAGAACCAGCTTGTTCTTAGGTTCAGCTCATTCGTAAACGCGGCTCTATCTTAAAACCGTATTGTCCTTAGAACCGTGTCGTTCTAAGAACCTGCTCGTTCTTCGAACCGGCTTGTTCTTAGAACCGGTTTGTCCTTAGAACCAGCTTGTTCTTAGAACCGACTCGTTTATACAACCGTGTTGCCCTTAAAACCGGCTCATTCTTAGAACCGTGTTGTTCTTAAAACCGGCTTGTTCTTAACACCAACTCGTTCTTCCAACCAAATTGTTCTTAGAACCAGCTTGTTCTTAGGTTCAGCTCATTCGTAAACGCGGCTCTATCTTAAAACCGTATTGTCCTTAGAACCGTGTCGTTCTAAGAACCGGCTCGTTCTTTAAACCGGCTCGTTCTTAGAACCGGTTTGTCCTTAGAACCAGCTTGTTCTTAGAACCGACTCGTTTATACAACCGTGTTGCCCTTAAAACCGGCTCATTCTTCCAACCAAATTGTTCTTAAAACCGGCTTGTTCTTAACACCAACTCGTTCTTCCAACCAAATTGTTCTTAGAACCAGCTCGTTCTTGGCTTGTTTTAAGAACCCGCTCGTTCATAGAACCGGCTCGTTTTAGAACCGGCTTGTTCTTAAAACCAGCTTGTTCTTAAAACCGGCTCGTTCTTAGAACTAGCTTGTTCTTAAAACCGGCTCATTCTTAGAACCGTGTTGTTCTTAAAACCCGCTTGTTCTTAACACCAACTCGTTCTTCTAACCAAATTGTTCTTAGAACCAGCTTGTTTTTAGGTTCAGCTCATTCGTAAACGCGGCTCTATCTTAAAACCGTATTGTCCTTAGAATTGTGTCGTTCTAAGAACTTGCTCGTTCTTCGAACCGGCTTGTTCTTAGAACCAGCTCGTTCTTAGAACAAGCTCGTTCTTAGAAACAGCTCGTTCAAAAAACCAGCTCGTTTTAAGGACCGGCTCGATCTAACAACTAGCTCGTTCCTAGAACCGGCTCGTACCTAGGACCGGCTCGTTCCTAGAACCGGCTCGTTCTTAGATCCTGCTTGTTCTTAGAACAAGCTCCTTCTAAGAACCAGCTCGTTCTTAGAACCGACTTGTTCTAAGAACCAGTTCGTTCTTTGAACCGGCTCGTTCTTAGAACCGGCTCGTCCTCAGAACCGGCTCGTCCTCAGAACCAGCTCGTTCTTAGAACCGGTTCGTCCTTAGCACCAGCTTGTTCTTAGAACCAGCTCGTTCTTGAAACCGGCTTGTTTTAAAAACCTGCTCAATCATAAAACCGGCTCGTTATTAAAACCGGCTCGTTCTTAAAACCAATTTGTTCTTAGAACCGGCTCGTTCTTAAAACCGGCTCGTTCTTAGAACCGGCTCGTTCATACAACCGTGTTGCCCTTAAAACCGGCTCATTCTTAAAGCCGACTTGTTCTTAAAACCGGCTTGTTCTTAGAACAAGCTCGTTCTTAAAACCGGCTCGTTTTAAAAACCAGCTCGTTCATACAACCGGCTCGTTTTTAGAACCGGCTCTTTATTAAAACCGGCTCGTTCTTAGAACCGGCTCGTTCATACAACCGTGTTGCCCTTAAAACCGGCTCATTCACAGAACCGTGTTGTTCTTAAAATCGGCTTGTTCTTAACACCAACTCGTTCTTCCAACCAAATTGTTCTTAGAACCAGCTCGTTCTTTGAACCAGCTCGTTCTTAGAACCGGCTCGTTTTAAGAACCAACTCGTTCATAGAACCGGCTCGTTCTTAGAACCGGTCCGTTCTTAGAACCGGCTTGTTTTAAGGACCGGCTTGTTTTTAGGACCGGCTCGTTTTTAGGACCGGCTTGTTTTTAGGACCGGCTCGTTCTTACAACCGGCTCGTTCTTAGAACCGGCTCGTTTTTGGAACCAGCTCGTCTTAGAACCGGCTAGTTGTTAGAACAGTATTGTTCTTAGAAGCGGCTCGTTCTTAGAACCAGCTCCTTATTAGAACAAGCTCGTTCCTAAAATGAGCTCGTTCTCAGAATCAGCTCCTTCTTAGAATCAGTTCTTTCTTAGAACCAGCACGTTCTTAGAACCAGCACGTTCTTAAAACCAGCACGTTCTTAGAACCGGCTCGTTATTAGAACCGGCACGTTTATACAACCGTGTTGCCCTTAAAACCGGCTCATTCTTAAAACCAGCTTGTTCTTAAAACCGGCTTGTTCTTAGAACCAGCTCGTTCTTGAAACCGGCTCGTTTGAAAAACCAGCTCAATCATAAAACCGGCTCGTTTTTAGAACCGGCTCGTTATTAAAACCAGCTCAATCATAAAACCGGCTCGTCCTTAGAACCGGCTCGTTCATACAACCGTGTTGCCCTTAAAACCGGCTCATTCTTAAAACCGGCTTGTTCTTAAAGCCGGCTCGTTCTTAGAACCAGCTCGTTTTTAGAACCGGCTCATTTTAAAAACCAGGTCGTTCAAAAAACCGGCTCGTTTTTAGAACCGGCTCATTATTATAACCGGCTTGTTCTTAGAACCGGCTCGTTCATACAACCGTGTTGTCCTTAAAACCGGCTCATTCTTAGAACCGTGTTGTTCTTAAAATCGGCTTGTTCTTAACACCAACTTGTTTTTCCAACCAAATCGTTCTTAGAACCAGCTCGTTCTTAGAACCGACTCGTTTTAAGAACCAGCTCGTTCATAGAACCGGCTCGTTCTTAGAACCGACTCGTTTTTAGAACCGGCTTGTTTTAAGGACCGGCTTGTTTTTAGGACCGGCTCGTTTTTAGGACCGGCTCGTTCTTACAACCGGCTCGTTCTTAAAACCGGCTCGTTCTAAGAACCGGCTCGTTCTAAGAACCGCCTCGTTTTTGGAACCAGCTCGTCTTAGAACCGGCTAGTTGTTAGAACAGTATTGTTCTTAGAAGCGGCTCGTTCTTAGAACCAGCTCCTTCTTAGAATCAGCTCGTTCTTAAAACCAGCTCGTTTCTAGACCAAGCTCGTTCTAATAACCAGCTCGTTCTTAGAACCGGTTCGTTTTTAGAAGCAGCTCGTTTTAGAACCGGCTCGATCTAAGAACCGGCTCGTTCTAAGAATCAGCTCGTTCTAAGAATCAGCTCGTTCTTAGAGCCGGCTCGTTCTTAGAACCGGCTTGTTCTTGAAACCGGCTCTTTCTTAGAACCAGCACGTTCTTAAAACCAGCACGTTCTTAAAACCAGCACGTTCTTAGAACCAGCTCGTTCTTAGAACAAGCTCGTTCTTTGAACAGGCTCGTTC